>CABHPQ010160313.1:0-19250 GCA_902168405.1 Peromyscus aztecus | reverse complement strand
GGGCGCTGTAGCCCCAGCCCCGCCTGGTTCTGTGGTTGTCTTCTGGTCTCAGCCAGAAAGCCATGACGATGCCCCCTTTCTCTGTGCCTGTCTGGGTCTCTGCCCCACTCTCTGGATCTCTCTTCCCACTTTCCCTGGATCTTCCCTCCTTTTCCTGCAGCTGCTGCTCCTTTCTCAACACCTGTTCCTTCTTAGTGGGACTGGAGGTTCTCACTCCTGGCAACCTACCAGACTCTGCTCTTCCCTGAAATCGGTGATCCAAACGCAGCTTTAGTCCACATGGCCTCAGGCAGCACCCTGAGGTGGTCAGGTGACTTCAGCCCAAAGCAAGTTCCTCCGAAAGCTTGGGAAGAACGGCCTCCCAGATCCCAGGCTTAGGTTACTCTCCTCCCTCAGACCAGGGGTCGAGGCTTCAACCTGGAGGTCCAGGCCTAGCTTCCTCCCTGAGTCAGGGCTCCTACCTTGTTCTTGCAACACCATGTATAGCTGCTGATCTTTGTCTCTGCAGGCCCAGATGGGGGAACCCCGGACTGGGGCCCCCCTGGATGATGGCGGGGGCTGGACAGGCAGTGAGGAAGGCAGCGAGGAGGGGACTGGAGGCAGTGAGGGTGTTGGAGGCGACGGGGGCCCTGATGCAGAGGGTGTGTGGAGCCCTGACATCGAGCAGAGTTTTCAGGAGGCCCTGGCCATCTACCCTCCCTGTGGCCGCCGAAAGATCATCCTGTCGGATGAGGGCAAGATGTATGGTGAGTTCTCTGGGTGGCCACCCTGACCCCAATGAGAAAAGTCACACTAACTAACGTGTTTAGAGTCTAGCCAGCTCCGGTGGCACACACCTCAAGAGTTGAGGTCATCCTCAGCTGCATACTGACTTCTACACTAGCCTCATCTAGATAAGACCCTGTCTCAAAATAAACCATGAGGCTGGGTGTGGTGGTGCACGCCTTTAATCCCAGCACTCAGGAGGCAGAGGCAGGTAGATGGATCTCTGAATTTGAGGCCAGCCTGGTCTACAGAGTGAGTTACAGGACAGCCAGGGCAATGAGGAGAGATCTGTCTCAAAGAAAGAGAGAAAGGAAAGAAAAAAATGAATGAAAAAACAAAAAATGCTTGTATCCTTCCCATGACTTAGAAAGACTCCAGCATTTTTTTTCTGCACAGATGAGGGAAACTGAGGCACAGGAAAACTAAGTGATTTGTCAGTGGCCACATAGCTACTATGTGACTGAGCTGGTGACCTGTGGCTGAGGAGTCCCTCAGCCTGTCTTGGCTGTAGTTGAGTGAGGATTGTTGGCTTGCTGACTTCATCCCTCATCCCTGTCTTCTCTGGCAGGAAGTTCTGCTGACAGTCTTGCTCTTTTCCATTTTGACTCTAGGCCGGAATGAACTCATTGCCCGTTACATCAAGCTGAGGACAGGGAAGACAAGAACTCGCAAGCAGGTCTCAAGACTGACACTTTGGGGCTTTGGTTTGGGGTCGGGCACTTCCTGAGGGCCATCTTCATGTGCTGGTTCAGGTTCAAGGCAGATGTGGTTCTTGTGATTAAAAAAGAAACGAAAAGCTTGTATGTGTTTGTGGGGTATCCATCCATGTTTGTCCATAAAGCCTGTATGTGTGTGTGGGGTATCCATCCATGTTTGTCCATAAAGCCTGTATATGTGTGTGGGGTGGCATCCATGCATGTGTGTGCACAAAGCCTGTAAAGGGGGGGTGGTATCTATGCATTTGTGTGCATAAAGCCTGTATATTTGTGGGGTACCCATCCATGTGTGTGCATGAAGCTTGTATGTGTGTGTGAGGGTATCCATGCATGTGTGTGCATGAAGCTTGTATGTGTGTGGGAGTATCCATGCATGTGTGTGCATGAAGCTTGTATGTGGGGGGGTATCCATGCATGTGTGTGCATGAACATGTGGAGGTCAGTGGATGACCTCAGGTTTCATCTCAGTACCGCCCACTGCTTTGAGACTGGGTCTCTCGCTGGCCTGGAGCTTGCTGATTTGACCAGATTGAGTAGGCAGCTGGTGTGGCCTGCGCCTGTCTGCGCCCCCTAGTCCTGCGACTATGAATTTATGTGGATTGAACTGACATCCTCATGCATGAAGGGCATGGAGGGCAAGCTTTATGGACTGGACCCTGGTCTCTGTTCCATGTATTTCCCCTGTGTTGTAGGCATGCCAGATACTTCTGTAAAATGATTGTGTTATGTGCCTGTGAAATGGCCCAGTGCCTGTGGGGGCTTTACTGCTAAGCCTGACCTGAGTCAGTGCCTGGGAGCCACGTGGTAGGAGAACCAACTCCCCCAACTTGCCCTCTGACCTCTGCAGATGCGCCATGATGCGCCTGAACCCACATACATAAAATGTAATACAAAAAAATTCTGTGTACTTTTTTAAATTACGTGTGTGTGTGTGTGTGTGTGTGTGTGTGTGTGTGTGTGTGTGTCCATTATTACAAAGGGGCTCAGAGAGACTGAAAACCCAAGAAGGAAGGACCGGAGGGGCCTGGAGGATCAGCCTTGGAGCTGCCCTTCCACTCCTGCGGACAGCCTTGGGTCCCAGGCTGTCACCTGTGGAGGAACAACGCGTCAGCTAAGGAGGAAGGGACTGCTCAGATCCACTTCTATCTCTCCAGGTCTCCAGTCACATCCAGGTTTTGGCTCGAAGGAAATCGAGAGAAATCCAGTCCAAGCTAAAGGTAAGGATAAAGGCAGGGGTAGGGAGGCGGGGGTGGGGTGGGGTGAGAGAGAGAAGGAGGAAGAGAGGTACAGGTACAGATTCAGAGACAGTAAGAGAGAGACAGAGACTCAGATAGAGAAGAGGATGGAAACCCAGAGAGAGACACACATGGAGAGATCCCGAGAGAGAGACAGACCCAGAGAGATGGACACACACACAGACTCAGAAAGATATGAGGGTGGAAGTAGACAGAGACCCAGAGACAGAGAAACAGACAGGCACATGCACACTCACCCCGGGAGGAAATGGGAAGACAGAGAACGAGAGAGACCCTGAGGCGCAGGTCTGCTCATCCAGCAGAGGTTGGTGTGGCTCTCCCTCTGTCCCTGTCTTTTCTCTGCTCCATCCTTGCCTCCCTGGGCTGCAGCTACGCTTTCTTTCCTGGGAGAGACTCTGCTGTTTTCTACTCTCCCCTGTGAATTCCCCGTGTCCCCCAGCCTGAATCCCCGTCACTGTACCTCTGTGTGTGATTTCTATTAGCCTCGACTGTTTCCTGTTTTGTTTTGTTTTTCGAGACAGGGTTTCTCTGTGTAGTCTTGGCTGTCCTGGATCTCGCTCTGTAGCCCAGGCTGGCCTCAAACTCAGAGATCCGCCTGCCCCTGCCTCCCGAGTGCTGGGATTTAAGGCGTGCACCACCACTGCCGGCTTCCTTCCCATTCTTTTACCTGGAGATGGTCCCTGCCTTTTCTGTAGGTCTGCAGCCCTCAGGTTCTGGTCTTTCCGTACTTTCCCGGTCCCCTCTGTGTTCTGTCTGGAATACGGAAACACCCCTTCCTGTTCCCAGGGGGTCTTGAAAGTCTCATTTCCTGTAGCCTGGGCATCTGACTTAGAAAGCCCGTTAGTATCCTATCCTGGGCTCGTGACCCTTTCTCCCTCGGAGGTAAGGTGTGTGCTGCTCCATGAGCTGCCCCCCTTCTCTGCTCCGTGCTGACTGGGGTGGTGTTCCGGTCCTAAGGGAGATGAAGTACAGCCTGCAGTTCCTAAGTTGTGTTTTCTTTCTTCCCTTGGCTCCTCCCCGCACCCTGGGTCAGACTCTGAATGTAGTAAGTCCCCCTGCCCACCTTCCTACCGCTGTACCTCACCCACTCGGGAGGGGCCAGCAGGGGTAGGTGGGGGGACCTCTGAGCCGGTGTCACAGCTCTCCACGCCTTCATCTCCGACCCCAGCCCTGACATTAGCTCACACTGGCTATCTTGACCAGAACTCCCCACTCACCTGGACCTCACCTTCCCCAGGACCAGGTCTCCAAGGACAAGGCATTCCAGACCATGGTGACGATGTCTTCGGCCCAGCTCGTCTCTGCGCCTTCCCTGCAGGCCAAGCTGGGTCCTTCTGGCCCTCAGGTGGTCTGGGTTGGGGACTGTGGAGATCTGGGATGGAAGAATGGTGCTGGAATGGCCGACAGGGTTTCCTGACCCACATCTGTGTCTTCTCTTTAGGCCACTGAGCTTTTCCAGTTCTGGTCAGGGAGCTCTGGGCCACCATGGAATGTTCCAGAGTGAGTACTTCCCCCTTCCCTCCCGCCCACATCCATTTTGGACATAGATTCTGAAGCCATACCATATGGCGTTGAAGTCTGGCCCTGCACTTTGCTGGCTGGGGTCTTGGTGGGGGTGACCCCTTCTGCGCTTAGGGCCTCGTTACCTCATCTCTGAAAAGGGGTACATGTCCATGGAAAAAATGGCTCTGAAGTGAGAACATCAGCCCCAGAGGCTCATGGGAAGGCAGATGTATGGCCCAGAGGCCACTGGAGGAACATGTGGATTCCAGTGCATCATGGGAAGGCAGTTGTTTGGTGAGGTTCTCCTGGGAGGGATGGATGGGTCCCAAAGGATCACCTTGGAGGGATCTAGGAGACCCTGAGGATAATGGGAAGGCAGTTGTAGACCCAGGGGCTCCTTTAAGAAACAAAGGAAGCCATAAAGTCTTGTGGGAAGGCAGTTATGGAATCAGATGGTCTTGGAAGGGACAAGAAGAGCCCAGAAGCTTATGGGGAGGAAGTCTTAAGGCTTCTTGGAGAGATGGGGGCTCCCAAGTATTATGAGAAGGGATATTTATGGCCCAAGGCTCAAGGACAGATGAAGGGTTCCCAAGAGGCTTGTGGGAAGATAGCAATAAACCTAGAGGCTTCTGGGAAGGACGAGTAGGTCTCAGAGGATCATGGGAGGGCAGTTATAGGCCAAGAGACTCTTGGGAGGGGCTATGAGTGCCCTTAGAATTGCCTGTGAAGGCTGGTTTCCCGATCCCTGAGGTGGCTCTGGGACTTGGGAGTGGGGAAGGGGTTACCTTATTCTTTCATACTTGGGAGGGAGAACATGAGTATCAGGGGTACCTAGAGTCACCTCAGACTGGAGACCCCTGGGCACTGAGGGTAACCAGATGTGTTGTAGAAAAAGGAGCCCTAGCACCAACTCAGCCTGGCTGCATGAGGGCAACATGGGAGTGTGTGTTATCAGAGAGAGATCAGAAAGAGTCCCCAGGGGCCAAGGGGACTGCAGGTGTGCTGCAGAGGAGGGATGTCTGGGTGCTGGAGAGCCCATAGTCAAATGGGGGAGACCAGCGCTGATGAAGCCATCGCTTTCAGAAATTCAAAATGGAAGTGTGTGCAGTGTTGTGAGGAACCACCATGGGTTTTATGGTGAGGGAGAAAGTTCTGGGGTTTTCTCTGAGGTTGGTACGGCTTAGCCAGATGTAGGGTGGGGGTGGGAATATTCTAGGCAGATAAACAACATGTGTAAGATTCACAGGCAGGAAACTGAGGTGAGCAGCCTCTGCAATGAGGGGCCCTGTATCAAGCAGCTGGGACACCAGGTATTTACTGAACACCTACTTAGTGTCTGGGTGTGCTCTTTGTTTTTCTTTTTCTTTTTTTCGAGACAGGGTTTCTCTGTGTAGTTTTGGTGCTTGTCCTGGATCTCACTCTGTAGACCAGGCTGGCCTTGAACTCACAGAGATCCTCCTGGCTCTCTTCCTGAGTGCTGGGATTAAAGGCATGCGCCACCACCGCCCGGCTTAGGTGTGCTCTTATTAAGGAACAAAGTAGGAAACGGTACATTCCTGGACCTGTGTATGTATAAAGTAAGAAAAAAAATATATGTGAGGAATTGAGTTCATTCTCGGGCCTGCCATGCTAGTCACGTGCTCTGCCATCAGGTCCATCTCTAGCCTCAAGGGTCTGCTTCTGTTTTTGTTTGAGACAGGCTCTCAGCTCTGTTGCCCAGACTAGATCCTCCCGCCTCAGCCCCCTAATGTCTGTGATGTTGACTGTGTGCCGCCATACCCACTAAGACCTGCTTTAGAAGGCCAGGTGGGCCTTCCTGAGGAGCTGGCATTTGAGTGGTGACCGGATGACGTGAGATCATGGCATTGTGGGAAATGATCCAGTGAAGTACAAAGTGGAGAGCTGAGAAGAGGTTGGGACTCAATTGGAAGGTCCCTGGGTTTGTCTTTCTCATCTTGGTCTGTTGACCCTTGACCTCTTCTGACCTCTGGCCTCTCGGTCTCCTGACCATCATCTCCTGAGCTACCTTTAGGCCTCTGGAGTGTGAGTCTATAATGATTATTTGTGAGCAGCCAGTTGAATTAGGATTGACTAAATGTATAGCTGGGCATGGTTGCACACGCCTTTAGTCCCAGCCCTTGGGAGACAGAGGGAGGTGGGTCTTTGTGTGTTCTAGGACAGCCAGGGCTACATAATGAGGCCCCGTTTCAAAAACAAAAAAATTAAATTTACATGAAAATTCCATTCCCCAGGCATGACTAGTGCTAAGTGGCAATGTGGCCACTGGCCCCTACCTTGGGGCGGTTACAGAGGTGGAACATTTCCATCACATAGAACAGGTATAGTGGTGTATTCCTGTCTTCCCAGCACTCTACAAGTTGAGGTAGGAGAATCTCGAGTTCCAGGCCAGCCTGGGCTACACAGCAAGACCCTGTAGCAAAACCCAGACCTCAGGGTGCAGCTCAGTGGTAGAGCCCCTGTCTAGAATCCCCCAGTGAGGGGCTGGGGTGTGGCTCAGTGGTAGAGCCTCTGCCTAGAAGCCCCATTTGATGGGCATGTTGCTCGGTGGAAGCCATGCCTAGCATACTTGAAGCACTGGGTTCAATTCTAGTATTGCCAAAACAACAAAAATCTTGGTCCTCATGGTCAGGACTGACTGGGGTTGGAGTCCATGTTTTATGGCACCCTAGGCTGTGTGGCTTTGGGCAGATCAGTTGACATTGACCTCAGTCTTGTGTGAAAAACATGAGGAGAGGTCATTTCACCTACTGCATGGAATGTTCTGGTGGGGGAGCCTGGCCTTTGATGATCGACAGTGGCTGGTTCAGACAGCATCATTCCTCTGCACTCATAGGATTCCTTTTGTCCTGCAGCGTGAAGCCGTTCTCACAGACACCGTTCTCTGTGTCACTGACTCCCCCATCCACTGACCTACCAGGTGAGTCTGCTCCCCTGCGCCTCTGTCTTTCTCTGTTCCTGACCCCAGCAGCGATTCCTTCACCTTTCTGTCCACTGGGCACAGCCAAGTGTCAAATCTTAAATCAAATTAGCAGAAACAGGAGGAGGAGGGGGAGGGGGAGGAGGAGGAAGAGGGGGAGGAGGAAAGAAACAAAGGACAGAATGGTGGCTTCAGGCATAGCTGGATCCAGCCACTCAGTGTCAACATTAGGGATTACTTCCATCTGTTTTTCTCTGTGGCAGCTTCATTTCCATGAAGACTATGCCCATAGCCCAGAGTTCCACACCAGTGTGACCACGGAATAGCCACATTGATGGGTGAAAGAGTTCCTGGGTCCCTCGGTTTTATTTGTTACTTTTCTATTGCTGTGATATGCGAACACCGTGGCCAAGGCAATTGTAAAAGACTTTATGTGGGGCTTATGGTTCCAGAGGCTTAGATCCATCCATGATGGCAGAGTGGGAGGCATGGTAGCAGGAGCAGGAAGCTGAAGGTTCGCATCTCTTATTTATTTATTTTCAAGATGGTTTCTCTGTGTATCCCCGGCTGTCCTAGAACTCGACCTGTTGACCAGGCTGGCCTGGAACTCTCAAGAGGCCTGCCTCTGCCTCCCAAGTGCTGCGATTAAAGGCACATGCCAGTACGCCCGGCCTGTGGGCTCACATCTTGAACCTTAAGCTTAAAGTTGAGAGCACAAACTGGGAATGGTGTAGGGCTTTGAAACCTCAGAGCCCACTCCCAGTGGCATACTTTCTCTGCACGGCCATACCTCCTAAACCGACCCACACAGCGATCTGAGCTACAGCGCTTGCAAGCTGCCATGCTAACCAATTAATGCATCTGGCTACAAGTAACAGTACTGCTTTACCGTCCTTACGGTGGCTGCATTTAATCTGCCAGCAGCCCAGCTCTAAGGCTGTAACTTGAGGGGAATTCTGTTCCCTCAGATGACTGTGTTGCTGCTGCTAAGGGTAGTTTTAACTAAATCTCTATCATTCTGATAAAAGTCGAGATTCAAAGGCTAGGGTGAAAACCTGTGAGCTCAGAGAACTAGAGTAGCAACTGGCTTTCTCTCTTAGCTGGCACCCTGGGAAGCCACTCCTGTTCACACCAACCCAACTAAAAAAGCCATGCTCAGCTGCTCCCTGCTACTTCCTGTCAACTGGTTGCTAACCTCACCGCTCTGAGCCCAGGTTAATTTTATTTGATTAACACAAATGCAACATATCTTTACGTAGTTACACAAATGCAGCATAAACAATGTAACACATCTTTGCCTAGTTAAACAGTTATTCCACAACATAGCAGACTATCCAGAATAATACAAGGACAAGTGAAGGCTTTAATGATCCCAGGTGATGCAGGGTCTAGAAGGGGACTTGCCAGCTCAGTCACCTCAGCCAGATGTCTCTAGAGTTCACTTGGCCGCTGCCTCATTGCGCCAACATGGCTGCTGCAACTCTACCATGCCCTTGGAAAGCTGGACTTGGTCCAGGCCAAAAGCTTTCTTCTCAGATTTTGCCTCTTGGATTCTTTTCTGGTAGATTCCTTCTGACACATTGGCAAGGTCTGTGTGGCCACCTTTAGTTGTGTGGGAACCTGGAGGAAATATTTAGCTTTTTTTTTTTTTTTTAAGATTTATGTGTGTGAGTGATTTGCTTGCATGTATTTAGGTGTGCTGTGTGTGTGCCTGGTGCCCCCAGAGGCCAGAAGCGAGTACACTAGATGCCCTGGAACTGGAGTTACAGACTGTTGAGAAGCCAGGTCTTGGAAAGAGCATCCAGTGCTCTTACCAGCTGAGCCGTCTCTCCAATGCCCTTCTCCCCCTAGTTTTCTTTTTTGAGACAGTCTCGTGTATCTCAGGGTGGGAACTTGCTTTGTAGCTGAGTGTGACTGAACTCATGCTCACACTGTCACAAGACACCTCCCAAGTGCTAGGGTGGTGTGTGCTCCTGTTCCAAGGTCGAGCTAGGGAAAGGGCCCAGGGCTTCCTGCACGCTAGGCAGACGCTCCACCAGAGGAGCTGCCTCCATCCCTAGCCCTTAGAGCTCTAAGCGGAGGTGGCCAAGAGAAAACAGTCCATCCTTGTGAGCAATTCTTCTTTCTTCTCTTTCTAGGGTATGAGCCGCCCCCAGCCCTCTCACCCCTGCCCCCACCTGCTCCTTCTCCCCCAGCCTGGCAGGCTCGGGCCCTGGGCACTGCGCGCCTGCAGCTGGTGGAGTTCTCAGCTTTTGTGGAACCACCGGATGCAGTTGACTCGGTGAGTGAAGCCTGGGCAGTCGCTGGGTGATGCTGTCGGGCAAGTAAGGGAGGCAGAGAAGACAGCAGCTGTCCCCACCGTCAGCAGCGGCACCTGCGGGTACATTCAGACGGCCTGCTCTGTTCCCTGTGCAGGATTTCTTTCTGATTTATAAATGTGGAAACCAGAGGCCAACTTGAGGTGTGTCTACCTTGTGTTTTGAGATGGTCTCTCATTGCACTTGCGCTTACCCAGTAGCCCAGGCTGGCTGAGCAGTGAGCCTGGGCTACACCTGTCTGCTCCTCAACAGCATTGAAATTATAGGCGCACGTTGCCAAGCCTGTTATTGTGGTGTTCTGGGACTCCAACACACAGCATTCATTCATTCATCTAATAGCAATTTCCTGCCGTTTGACAGGCTTTGCAGTAACACACTAAGGACCTGGAAAGAGCCATAGTTCTACTTTTTTCTGATTGTTTATTGTTAAGGTGGGTCTCACTCTGTAGCTCAGGCTAGCCTTGAACTTTGATAACTTTCTACCTCAGCTTCCTGAGGGCTGGGATGACATGCACGCACTGCGGTGCCCAGCGTTTCATATGTATTCTCAGCAGGTGGGCTGAACAGATGTGTTGCCCCAGTGATTCCGGACCTGGCCCTTGCCATTTTGTGGCTCTGCCAATTTCGAGAGTTACAGAATCTTCTGGGTTCTCTGCATCCAGCCAGCAGATGGAAGGGAGATTATAGGATTTCCTGTGCCCAGGGTTTTTTTTTTTTTTTTTTTTTTTTTTTATTGGCCATTCAGTTCTTTATTAGACCATCAGGTGTTTTGGACAGACACAGTTTCACAGCTTCACAGAGTTAAACAAATGCAATAATGCAATATAAGCAAAAGTAACACACCTTAAAATAATATTCTACAACAGAGAAAGAACAAAAGAAAAAGAAAATCCTGCATTGTTACAGGGTTTTACATAATGTTGAATGTTTTCTATATTCTTGGAGGAGGTCTGGCTGGCTGGCATGGATTCTCCCATGAAGTCTGGTTACTGCGTTGTAACTTGGCTTTTTTTTTTTTAATGCCGAATGCCGCTTATTGGAGGAGGGAGGAGGTCTTAAATACAGGCTTACAGCACAATGGGAGGACCCCAGAGGGCAGAAGTTCGCTACTGATGTTTTACAATCTTGCATCTAAGCTGTTAAAACCCAATATGCAGTATACACAGACAAGGAACTTCCCTTAAGCATTCAGGAGGGTGGAACCTGGTAGGGAATTAGCATAGGGAGGATATCAAGGTCACGGTCAAGGTCAGCAAGCAAGGCAACAGTTACCCAAAATGGGGGGGGGGGGGGGGGGCCAGGGCCCTACAGGTCCCCTCTTTTACTAAAAAATGAGCTTCTGACTTAGGGAGCGTGGGACGTCAGCAGGTCACCTTATCCGTCACAGAGACTCCTGCCCAGGCCACACAGGTGCTCTGTCTTAGGTTGGTGAGAGCCCCCCAGGTATTACCTGTCTCTGAATACTCATTATCGTACAGGCTCAATCATGTGTGAGCTGCAGAGTTAACTGCTGCCAAAGATCTCAAAGTGGCGCTGGGCTTGCAATCTGTGTGGTTTTTTGTTGTTGTTGTTTTTTGGGTTTTTTTTTTGTTTGTTTGTTTTTTTTGAGACAGGTTTTCTCTGTGTAGCTTTGTGCCTTTCCTGAAACCCACTCTGTAGTCCAGGCTGGCCTTGAACTCACAGAGATTCACCTGCCTCTGCCTCCTGAGTGCTGGGATTAAAGGCATGCGCCACCCACTACCTGACGTGTGCCCAGGTTTTATGGGCTGGGCTTGAATGAAGCTACTCACAGGTCTGTTCACATTCTATTGGCCAGGTCTTAGTCATGTGCTCACACCTAACTGCAGAGGCCTGGGAAGTGTATGTAGTTCACTGCATGCAGTGTCTCTGAAATCACACTAATGCCATCTACCAGGTTGTCAAGGTTACTAAAAAGGGTGATGCTGGTGAGACTTACATTGGAAGTCTGTGATCCCAGAACCCTGGAGCCTGAAGGAGTATTGCTTTTAGTTCAGAAGTCAGTCTGAAGGCTGGGGATTTAGCTCAGTTGGTGTGAAGCTTTGGGTTACATCCCCAGGGTTGCATACTGGGTGTAGTGGTGCATTCATGCAGTCTCAATACCCTGGAGGTGGAGGCGGGGGATCAGAAACTCATAGTTATCGTCTTTTACACTGGGAGTTTTGAGGCCAAGCAGGAACACACAAGACACTGTCTCAACAAAACAAGCAGGCGTGGCGGCACACTCCTTTAATCCCAGCACTTGAGAGTCAGAGGCAGGAGGATTTCTGAGAGTTCAAGGCCAGCCTGGTCTATATAAAGAGAGTTCCAAGACAGCCAGGGGTACACAGAGGGACCCTGTCTCAAAAAAAACCCACAAAAACCAAAAACCAATTTGCTCTATAATAGTGAATTCAAAGCTAGCATTGGCCACAGAAAGTTACCTTGTCCCAAAAAACCAGGAAGAGGAACCGGGTGTGGTGGTGCACACCTTTAATCAATCCCAGCACTTGGGAGGTAGAGGCCGGTGAAACTGA
This sequence comes from Peromyscus aztecus, assembly GCA_902168405.1. Taxonomy (NCBI): domain Eukaryota; kingdom Metazoa; phylum Chordata; class Mammalia; order Rodentia; family Cricetidae; genus Peromyscus; species Peromyscus aztecus. Next base: position 7,220 of record CABHPQ010160313.1, on the reverse strand, counting down.
GTTCTAGGCCAGCAGAGCTACAGAGTGAGACCCTAGTGCAAAATAACAAATAAGCAGCAAAAATAAAAACAAAACCCCAAACAAAAAACTTCCCTAAACAAAACCAAAAAAATCCCAGCATATACACACAAAACAAAACTAAAAACCAAAAAGAGCAACGCCCACAGCAAAACTGAAGGCACCCCTCGCCTCCCAACTGGAGCAGGAGCTGAAGCTCCCCCCGCCCCACAAACCCCTGCTGCTCACAAACCCCTGCGCCATCTGAACTCTGTCCTGCTGTGTCCTTGTCTGCTTACCATGGCCCCCTCCCGCCTCAGTGCCTTTCTGCCTGCCTTCCCCACAGTCTGGGTCTGGCTGTGAGTGACTCTGGCTTAATTTTCTCATGGGACTTTCCCAAGCCTTCTGCTTAAAATATCATGTGCCATCTTTTTATTAGATTTTTTAAGTGTGTGTATGTGTGTGTGTGATGCAAGGTGCCCAAAGAGGCCAGAAGAGAGCATACAGACCCCTGGAGCTGGAGTTAGAGGTGGTTGTGAGCCACCTCTCTTGTGGGCTTATACCATCGTACCTGGTTCACGGACCATCACTTTTGAGCCTTTTTCTATACTCGCCAGGATATTTTTCATAGCATAAATTATTCCTGACATTTCTGTTATCTGTAAGTAAGTTGATTTAAGCTTCCCTTCTCTGTGGTAGACTCAACTCTGAAAGTTCAGGGACTTAGTGGTCTTTTTTTTAAAAGAAATTTTATATTCATTTTACATACCAACCACAGATCTCCCTCTTCTCTCCTCCCTTCCCCACAGCCTGCTCCTCCAACCCACCCCCCATTCCTTCTTCCAATGGACTCAGTGGTCTTTTAGCCCCAGCACCCATACTAGTACTAGCATACAACCAGCCTGTCTGGTGGTGTTGACTTCTTTTTTTACTCTTTGGGGACCCTCCACCCAGCTCCCAAATAAAATACACAGAGACTTATTCTTTCTTATAAATGCCCAGCCTTAGCTTGGCTTGTTTCTAGCCAACTTTTCTTAACTTATCTTGTCTAGCTTTTGCCTCTGGGCTTTTACTTTTCTCTGTTTCTGTGTACCTTTCTTTACATCTCCTTCCATGGCTGGCTCTGTGGCTGGGTGGCTGGCTCTGTGGCTGGGTGGCTGGCTCTGTGGCTGGGTGACTGGCTCTGTGGCTGGGTGGCTGGCTCTGTGGCTGGGTGACTGGCCCCTGGAGTCCTCTCTTCCTTTTCCCATTCCTTGATTCTCTCCTCCTATCTATCCTCTCTGCCTGCCAGCCCTGCCTGTCCTTTCTCCTGCCTTGCTATTGGCGGTTCAGCTCTTTATTAGACCAATCAGGTGTTTTAGACAGGCAAAGTAACACAGCTTCACAGAGTTAAACAAATGCAACATAAAAGAATGCAACACATCTTTGATTCATTAAACAAATATTCCACAACGTAAACAAATGTAACATATCTTTAACTAATACTGTACATGTCTAGTTCTTATGTATATAGAGGTGATCTCCCTGGGGAGCTGGTGAAGTTTTCCCTGAAAGGTCATGTGTAAGTTAGGCTTTGAGGGTTATGTAGGAATTTTCTGGGTGCAACATTGTAAATTACACACGAACAGAGATGGAATTTTCAAGGACATTAATGACAAAATTTGGTGGGAGCTGGCGATGTTGCAGAGAGGAGGGCAGACACTGGATTCTGGGGACTGAGTCAGCTCTAGAGCTGTGTGAGGGATGAAAAATGTCGGAGAGGCTAGGCCAGATAATGGAAGAGGACATGAGCTCGTTGGGACAGTGGGGACAGGGAAGGAATAGGCGGATTGCTGGGGCCACAGGGCTAGATGTGGCCCAAGATGTGGCCATGTGCTGGCCAGTGGGTCTGTTGGGTGAGGATCTGGGTCTAGCCCTTGTCCCCTTACCTGTCGTCTCTAGTTCCAGAGGCACCTGTTTGTCCACATCAGCCAGCAGTGTCCCAGTCCCGGAGCACCGCCCCTGGAGAGTGTGGACGTACGGCAGATCTATGACAAGTTCCCTGAGAAAAAGGGTGGCCTCCGGGAGCTGTATGACCGGGGGCCACCCCATGCCTTCTTCCTGGTCAAGTTCTGGGTGAGTGTGAGTGCTCCCAAGTCATGGTATTGTCAGCCAGGCACAAGGAGGGTCTTGGGTCTGCCTGGGCCACACTTCAGAAACAAAAACAAAGCAAAACAAACACTGTAGGTTTTTTTTTTTTTGTTGTTGTTGTTTGTTTGTTTTTCCTCTCTATTCTTTGCTCTTTGAGGGGCTTGCCACCCAGCTCCCAAATAAATCACACACGGAGACTTATTCTTACTTATGAATGCCCAGCTTTCCTTAACTTAAATGATCTCATCTACCTTTTGTCTCTGGGCTTTTCCCTTTTCTTCTGTAAATCTTACTTTCACTCTTACTCCATGGCTGGCTGTGTGGATGGATGGCCGGCCACTGATGTCCTGCTCTTCCTTTTCTCGTTCCTTGATCCCTCCTCCCAGATTTCTCTTCCTATTTATCCTCTCTGCCTGTCAGCCCCACCTATCCTTTCTCCTGCCTTGCAATTGGCCGGTCAGCTCTTTATTAGACCATCAGGTGTTTTAGACAGACACAGTAACACAGCTTCACAGAGATAAACAAATGCAACATAAAAGAATGCAGTGCATCTTTGCATCATTAAACACATGTCCCACAGCATAAACAAATGTAACACACCTTAAAATAACATTCTGTAACAAAACAGTACATGGGAGACTGTAGGTCGAGTGTTAGTGCTTCCTAAGGCCTGCTCTATGATGGAGCCGAGTGTCTACAAATCTTGGGGACATGGAGGCTGTGGCTAAGAGCACCTCTTTCTGAGGCCCATCTGATTTGCTGTCCAGTCACATGATTGACACTGACGAGCTCAGAGTGTCTGGTCCTGAAAGGACATCCGCAGTGGATTTCAGTCAGTTTGGTCCCTGGGTGTCTAGTCATAACGCTCATTGAGCCTTGTACCATGGTCCGTGCCTGTTGTTCCAGTGATCAAGAGTCCGAGGCAGGAGAATCCAGAGTTCAAGGACAGTCTAGATGACTTAGGGCGACCTTAGCTCAAGCCAAACTAAACCAAATGAACAAACAAAAAATCAAATACAGAGGGCTGGAGTTAGGAGCACTGGCTGCTCTTCCAGAGGACATAGGCTCAATTCTCAGCACCCACATGTGTCTGAAACTAGTTCCAGAGGAACTCTTCTGGCCTCTGAGGGTGCTGCACACATGTGGTGCTCAGACATACATGCAGCAGAACACTCATGCACACAAAACTAAAGAAATCTTGAAAAAAGACAGAAACAACAAAACCACTAAGTTTTCTGGGTGGAGGCCTGAGATGGCTCTGAGGGGGCTGCTGCAGGCTGGCCATTATTAGGGTTCAGAGGCTCCTCCAGCTCCCTGTCAGAAACCTGGCTCCTGATGAGGTGGGAAGGCAGCTGCTGAGGCCTTTCTCCCTGGCTGTTCTGGAACTCACTCTGTAGACCAGGCTGGTCTTGAACTCCAGACATCCGCCTGCCTCTGCCTCTAAGTGCTGGGATTAAAGGCGTGCGCCATCCTTTTTGAGACAGACTCTCCTTCACATTATAGCCTAGACTGACCTCCACCCAATAGTACTCTTACCTCAGCCTCCCAAATGCTAGGGTTCCAGCTGTGGGCTGCCATGGCCACAGACTTAGGGATTTGTCCTGCATCAAAATGCCCTGTTGCTGGGGTGGTGGAGGAGTCAGACCTCTGAATAGAGTGTCCTGGCCAAAGAGCTGCAGCGAAAGTCAGGACAGAGAACAGGCAGTATCTGCTTCTCAAGGATGCCACAGGCTTTGCGGCCTGTCCTGTCTGTCTTGACGTTTGGATGCACGGGTGCATTCCTGAGGATGGGCGGAGAGGAGAGGTTAGAGTGTCCTCAGGAGGAGCCTGGCCCTGCTGCTAGTGGGTAGTCAAACCACTTGCTTTCACAGCCCTGGGGGGTAGGGAGGTGGGGGAGGATATGGAACCAGTTGCTAGGGTAACTTGCCTGCTAGTGAGGAGGCCCTTGTCAGAAGCTAAAGTCCCCCCCCCCTTTTTTTTTTTTATCCTCCCTCCATTTCCTTAGTCTTCAGACCTCAACCATGTTCTGTGGTGTTTCCATGTTGAGACGCTGTCTTTCTCTGTGTGTTGACCATGCTGGTCTCAAACTCACAATCCTGCATCAACCTCCCAAGTGCTAGCCTTATAAGCTTGCACTATTATGCTTAGGCTGAACTCTAGAGCCAGGGGCTTCAGGCAAAAAGGTTGGGTTCTCTGGATCCCAGGTTCCTAGAGAGTGAGGGTCAGGACTCTTCTTGGGACCCTATTTCTCTAGGTCTGGAACATGGGGTGGGTCTTCTACAGAGCACATATGCTGACTTGGGGACTTCGGAAGCTGAGCCGGGGTCGGGGGATGAGCAAGTGGGTGTAGCTCAGGGAGCCAGGCTCCGGGTCAGAATTTGTCGGGTTTCCCCAGCTCACCTGTGCTTCTCCATCTCATCTCTCAGGCGGACCTGAACTGGGGCCCGAGTGGTGAAGAGGCAGGGGCCAGTGGAGGCAGCGGTGGCTTCTATGGAGTGAGCAGCCAGTATGAGAGCCGGGAGCTCATGACACTTACCTGCTCCTCCAAGGTCTGCTCCTTTGGCAAGCAAGTGGTGGAGAAGGTGGAGGTGAGGCCCCGGGCTAGGGTGCAGCACGCATCAAGAGTAAGTGGTCACAGGCGTGTGGGTGTGTGTGCGGTAGGGCCATCCCACCCTGGCAGTTCAGTGCGTGTGCTGGGAATTAACTCCAAAGAAGGTTGAGGATGTAGTTTAGTTAGTAGAATGTTTGCCCTGCACCATGTAGACTAATCATCAGGAGTTTCAAGTCTGTCCTCAGCTACATAAGGAGTTCCAGACTAGCCTGGGCTACAGTGAGACCCTGTCACAAACAAAACAGGAATAAGCCACTAAAAGTAACAGCTAGGGCTCATTTCAAGGGTTGAAAGGTGTAGAGATTGAATCTACAAGATGAAAAAGGTTCTTAAGAGTATTGTAGGAGTCTGTGGAATAAGGAGACAGGTGTTGTACTTGAGGGGCTGTGGGGACTTGAGGACTCAAGCTCTGCTTGGAGATACTATCAAGGGTGTTTGAAAGTCATGAGGTTTCAGATCATGACTGAGGAGATGGAAGGTTCCCGGTTTGCAGGTTCAGAGGCCCCGAGTTGGGCCCCAGGGGCCCTGGGCATTAAAGGTGGGATGTTTGGAGTACTTTGGTTCCTAGGGCGGGCCGCTGTCTCTCTCAGCCACTGTGTTTCCCACTCCCAGACAGAGCGGGCCCAGCTGGAGGATGGGCGCTTCGTGTACCGCCTGCTGCGCTCCCCCATGTGTGAGTACCTGGTTAATTTCCTACACAAGCTGCGGCAGCTGCCTGAACGCTACATGATGAACAGTGTCTTGGAGAACTTCACCATCCTCCAGGTGATATACTGGGGCAGGCAGGCCGCACTTTAAGCAGACCCTCAGCCTCGAGGGACTCCACAGCAGCCTTGAGCCCCCACTCTGCCTCTAGGACATGGTGGGGTGGGGCACTCTACTACAGTGACATGGGACTCACCTGTCCCACGTGGAAAGCCCATCCTCACTGGGGCAGCGGAAGCTACCTCAGCTTCCAAGCATCTGGCTCACTGGAGGGGTCCAGAGCTAGTGGGTACTCCTTTGATTGGGGGTTGTGCTAGTATGATCTCTAATCCTCTTACCTGTGGCAGAGTGGAGACCCCTTTCTCAGGAATGTGATGTGTTGGGGAGGCCCCTCCCTGCCAACTCTCAGCTTAGGGGTGACCCCTTTGCCCAAGGAACCTGACCTGCAGGGCATCCCTTCTACTCGGGGTGCACAGCATGGCAGGCGTCCCTTTCTTGGGAGGTGGGAAGAGGCCAAAGGCCTTGATAACTAGGAGTGGGCAGGGGAGTCCCACCACACACACGCGCACACACACACACACGCACGCACGCACGCACGCCCCCACCACAGCATAAGCCTGTCCTCCTGGCAGGTGGTGACAAACAGGGACACTCAGGAACTGCTGCTGTGCACGGCCTACGTCTTCGAGGTCTCCACCAGTGAACGCGGAGCCCAACACCACATCTACCGCCTGGTCAGGGACTGATGGGGTCCACTGCTGCGTTTCTCACAACACCCCCTTCCCAGGAAGGGCCTCCTTTGGCTCTCCCTGTACCCCTCGCTTAGAGAGGGGGCCATGATTAAAAAAAAAAGGTCTGATGTCAGAAGCTCGAGCAATGGGGACTGGCGCCTATCAGAGGGGAACCCCAAAACTTGGTTGTTGAGCTGAATGAGCTGTTTGAGGTTAGAGCTCCAATACGGGACCTCACAGGGAGCATTGACAGGGCACATCACTCCTCAGCATCAGGGATTGGGGACAGGAGTGCACACCACGGGTACAGCACTGACCTCTCAGTTCTACAAGGGCCCCTCTTTGCTCTGGAAAAGGGAGCTGGGCTGTGTGGGGGATAATACTCTTTGCCTTGTACCCTTCCTGTTTCCACACCACCCCATGTCTGCTCTCCCCCACACTTGATCTGGAATGTCACACATTGAAGATAACTGTTTCCCAGCTGAGAGCAGAGTGAAGTGGGACCCGAATTTTTTTTTTTTTTTTAATATAAGGAGATATTTATACACGGTGTTAAGGATGTAATGTTATCTCAGCTAGGCGAGCAGTGGGGTGGGACTTCTTAATCTTGTCCCCATTTTAAATGAGCCTTAGACCAGCCTGCCACCTTCCTTTCCCCAAGAATGATGGTTTATGTTCCGAAGGAGAATAAAGCTATTTTTACCAAAACGAAGGGGATTTATTTGAGGTGTCTTGTGGGAGGTGGCAGACAGATGGTGTGGGGAGGAGGGAATGGGGAAGGAAGCTGGGGACGGAAGGCCCTGGCCCCGTGCGGGAAGTGATGGCTGTCTGTGAGGGCAGACACCTGGCTCCCCAGGGAATGAGTCCGGACGCAACTGGGCTCCAAGCCTAAGACCAGCCAGGAAATGTTTCCTTCCTGGCTGCATGGAGGTGCATGGGTGCCGATGGGGCGGGCTGGGGCCTAGCGGTACCGGGCCAGCCTGTCGTACACGTGGTCCAGATTTCTACACAGGAATATTGAGAGCGTCATGAAGCCGAGCTGCGGG
>CABHPQ010160312.1:0-25321 GCA_902168405.1 Peromyscus aztecus | reverse complement strand
TGTTGTCTTTCTTCAAGTCATGCCAGGAATAGATGGAACTAAGTCATCTTGAAATTTTAAACTTAGAAACCAAAATGTCTGAAGAGGCCGGGAGGACACTGTGAGCTGTAGATGGGACCCATCCAAAGCTGTAAGCATGGACGTGCTCAGAGGCTTAGTCCAGGGATGAACCTTGTCCCAGTTCAAAGGCAGAGACTTGCCTGAAAACTGTCTGTAGAGCCTGGACTTGCACTCCTTGCCCTCTATGCAAGTATCACCAATACTTCACAGCATATGGGAGTAAAGACTGGTGGGTGCTTAAGTTGTGCTTTTCAGGATCGAATCCAAAGTTTGTTTGGATATACACCTCGGATATTGAAAGAGTCCAAGGTGTAGCTTTAATGAGAGTACCAAACTAGTTGAGTCTGCCATATCCTCCCGACAGTCACCTTCAAAGTATCCCCAGATCCCTCAGGGGTACCATGCAGTGCTCACTGCCATCTACACTGTGTTCAGGGAACTGTAGTATGTCTGAGGCTATCTATCTGCTCAGGACACAAGCCCATGTCAGTTGATGCAAGAAACTGAGCAGCCTGAGGAAGGCTTTGGGGTCCCAGAAGGCCAAAGCAACATCAAATCTGAGTGCTCTGTGACTAGAGAAGCTCTGTTGAGCTCTCTGTGGGGGACTGAAGCTATATTTTATTCAGCCTCTGAGCTGGACAGTTCTGAGTATTTCCACTGCTCCAGAGGCAAAGCCCTCCTAACAGTCAAATTCAATCTGTAAGGAGAGAAAAAAACATTAGAGAGAGTGCATGTTCATGAGAGAGCAAGTGAATGTGTGTGTGTGTGTGTGTGTGTGTGTGTACGTGCACACACGCGCTCGTGTGCACATGCATGTGTATACCAGGAGTCGGCTTCAGCTGTTGATCCTCACACACCATCTGCTTTGTTTTTTGAGACAGGCTCTCCCTGGGAAGTGAGGTCTTCCAAGTTCACCCGTCCCTGCTTCCCCGGCACTAGGTTACAAGTGGCCGCTAACATGGCTGTTTTTTATGGGAATGCTGGGGGTTGATCTCAGGTTCTCAAACTTTTCGTGGCTGACACTTACCAAATGAGCTATCTCCTCAGCCTCTGACCTAGAGTTTTTTAATGAGAAGGAATAAGGTTATGTATGTATTTTATAAGCAATTAACAATTTAGGTAGTGGTGAGGGCAGAGGCATTCAATGCCCTAACAGCTTCCTAAGCACACAGTGTTAATCAAACAGTATCAGCCACGTAGAGGGAAGGAAGGAGCAGAGATACCATGGAAGGGGCTAATGTATTGCTGATTATTGTTTTTGCTTTTTCAGACAAAGTCTTGGCTATGTAGTACAAGTTAGTTTCAAAACTCACTACACAGCTAAGGCTGGCCTCAAACTCATGATCCTCCTGCCTCAGCCTCCAGAGTCCTAGGATTACAGGGATGAGTCACCATTATCACACTGATTTGAACTTTTCACCAAAAAATTTAAAAGGCTTGAAATCTCTAAATTCTTTTAAAAGGTATATTTCTCTTAAAGTTCTTTTTTTAAGGCATATTTTTCTACTAGAAAGAAAATCATGCCACTTTTTATCAGAGACCACTGAGAAAAAATTCTCCCACCATATTCATCTTTCCTTTGCATGGGCAGGGATCTGGATGTTAACGGTGGTCTCCAGCTAGGGCCTTGAACATTAACTCCTCTTTGGGCCTGTCTCCTTCAGAATCCCTGAGTAATGAAAACCGGCCAGTGCCACGCCCACCTGCAATAAAAACAGACAGGGAACACCGCCCACACTCCAAGCTCCTGGGATCTCTCACCTTCTGACTCTCCAGATTTTAAAAAGCACAATTTCTCCCTCTAAGAACTGTTTAAGAAATGTTAGGGTAAAAATGTTCAGGCTGGGTGAGGTAGAGCACACTCTGGGGGCTGAGGGAGCGGCACAGAGAGTTCAAGACCAACCTAGGTTACATAGCAGAACCCTACTTCAAAAAAGCAGGGGCAGAGGAGAGGGAGGGGATCACCTTCTTGTGTTCTAAATGAGAAATGCAATTTCATGTGACAAAGACTTTGGGGATACTGCCTAAGATGGTCACGAACAAAGAAACCATGGCCTACATCCAGGGTGACATGATTTTGAGCAAATTATACCATCTTTCATCTCTCATAGCTAGTTATCTATTTCTATGTATATTAGCAACTTTTTTCTTTCATTTTTTTTTCTCAGAACAGAGTTCCTCTGTGTACCCCTGGCTGTCCTGGATCTCTCTCTCTCTGTAGACCAGGCTGGCCTCAAACTCAGAGATCCAGATGTACCTGCCTCTGCCTCCTGAGTGCTGGGATTAAAGGTGTGTGCCACCACTGCCCAGTTATTAGTTACTTTTCAATTACTGTAACAAACTGCTATGACAAAGACAACTTAGAAAGGAGTTTAATTGGGCTATGGTTTCAGAGGTTTGGTGTCCATAATGACAAAGGCATTGTGGCGGGAACAGCTGAGAGCTCACATCTTGATCCAAAATTAGAAGGCAAAGAGGAAACTGGGGATAGGTCTAGTCTTTTGAAACCTCAAAGCCCACCCTAATGACACACTTCCTCTAACAAAGTCGCACCTCCTTTCCAACAACTGAGCCTATGGGGGCCATTCACATTCAAACCACCATACTGTGTAAAAAAAAAAAAAAAATCACTACAGATTTGGCAACCTGGAACCATACACACTTTTGGTCTCATAGTTTCTGTGGACAAGGAATCCAGTCTACCTCAGCTGGGTCCTCTGCTCAGCTTTTTTCTCACAAGACTCAGTCAAGGGTCCAGCTACACCTAAGGTGTCACCTGAAGAATAAAGAGAGGAAGCCTTTCTTCCAAGGCTGTTCCGCTGACTTGGTTTCTAAGTGATGGCTTTAAGCCTGTGGCACAGGTCTGTGATTGTAGAGGTCTTGCTGAGAATCACTTTGAGGGTGGCCATGGTTTAAGGTACATAAAATGTCTGCTTTATGGAAGGAATAGTTATAATTGTTAACACAGAGACCTGCGCAGCACAGTAATTTGTTTCATAAGCTGACAGGGAAAGAATCTGACCCCAGGATGGAAGCCACAGTCCTACATAGCACAGTCATAGACATGCCATGCCATCACTGTTGCTGCATTCCGTTGACTGTGAGCACGTCACTAAGCCAGCCTAGACATGATTAGCAAGAAATCGGAAATCTTAGGGCTATCTCAGGCTATGTGTTTCACATCTTGAATTTGTAACAGATGGATATCTGAGATCTCCATTTCACAAGACTGTTTCAGGAATTAAGTGTGCTTATCTATACAAGGAGAGCAGAAAAGTGCCTGGCACACAGCAAGTCGGCAATAAATGCCAATTACCATTACCATTCATTGTATCTTTCTTTTTCTTACCATTTTATTACTATATGGTATAAGCCAGTCCCTCCTGGTTTTTCATTAATCCACAAAATAAACACTGTAGGGAAAGTGCTAAAGTCAGGCGTGGCAGAGCCAGCTGGCTGGCATAGATGTTATCCACATCTACAGTGCCCACACCACCCCGACATCCACCCGAAAACTCAGAAGTGCCAATGAAAATGGAGGTGGAAGGCTCTCTGGTTAAAAGAGGAGGGACGTAGTGCTTCATGATGGAAATCTAGATCTCAAATGCTGTGGCCATCCTCTCAAAAACAACTACTTACTTAATCTTTAAATGATGCGTCTACTTTTATTTTCCAGTATTATCCTAATCACAAGTTTATTAAAAATAACCAGAGGGCCAGTGAGATAGCTTACCAGGTAAAGGCATTTGCCTCCAAGATGGTCTGAATCCCCAGAACTCACATGGTGGAAAGAGAGAAGAACCAGTTCCCACAAATTGTCTTCTGATCTCCATATGTGTGCCCTCACACCCACCCGCCCACACTCACTACTAAATAAACCTATAAATCTATGAATATATTTTTTAAAAAGAACCTGTGGGTGCAGCCTTGCTTTCACCCACAGCACATTTAGGAGACATGAATTCCTAGTCTGGCTCCTACTTGGAGTTAAGTGGTGGTTGTGGAGTTGCTCTGCCTTCTTTTAAGAAAGTCCACTGTATAAAAGTCCAAGTCTTGGATTTTGCCAAGTTGACACGGATAATAAGCGTATTTATTTCCACGAACAGCGTTCATGGTCAATCTCTCTCACACACTGTACTCCTTGAAGCATTTATGAGGCTAGTGAGTACATCAGTGACTTCAGGGCCAAGAAGGAAAACCGAGTCAGGCATGCATACAAGTAATGATCAGATATTAAACAGATAATGAAATAAAGAAACCCCAAAGTCCTCATAGAGGGAATTCTCTTTTTGTCTACAATAGATACAGGGAGTTTGGCCCATGTCATTTGCTTGTACAGACTATGAAACCCTGGAGCTGAATCAACCACATTGCAGGCAATTTTGAAGCCCTGACATTTTGTCTGATGTCAGCCACAAGGCAAACCTAGCCCGTGCTGGCTGAGTGACTACGTGTCGGATGCTCAACTGATAGGTTGTTAGACTGACTTATTGACCAGCAGAATGATGTTGTCTAAAAGGTCAAAAGTGCTGGTTTTTAAGTATGATCATTATTCTCAAAATATACATGCATTTGTGCGCTGATCAATAAATACAGAGTTCAGCAAATAATGCTATAATGTATAGTCATCCATATGCAAAGAAGTGAACCTCGAGCTAGATCTCACACCTTGTACAGTCATTAACTCCAACTGTATCATAGACCTAAAGGTAAAATGGATAACTACAAAACACTATAAAATTTTTATGGTGGAGTAGCTAAGGAAGCCTTAGACATGTCAAACAAAACACGACCCATAAAAGAAAAAAAAATAGACTTCAAGATTTAAAAACCTTTGCTGGTTGAAAATTAAAAGGTAAATCACAAGCTTGGCAAAGGACTTTGTATTGGTTATTTTTGTGTTGCTATGATAGAATACTCTGCCAAAAGGCAGCTTGGGGAAGAATGGGTTTATTTTGCCTTACAGTTCCTACAGTTCCAGAAAGGTAGAGCTCATCATACTGGGGAAGGCCTTACCACTGGAACATGAGGTTGGCCAGGCAACCAGGAAGCAGAGGGATCATAATTGATTCACAGACAGGAAGCAGAGAGGGCAAGAAGTGAGAACAGACTATAAAAACCTAAAAGCCTGTGCCCGGTGATGTACTTCCTCCAGCAAAGCTCTGCCTCCTACAGGTCCCATAGTCTTCCCCAGCGACTGCACCAACTAGGAACCAAGTTTTCAGATACGTGAACTTTTGGGTACCCTTCTCACCCAAACCACCATGGACTTGTCCCCAAAGTACGTAAAAGACTCCAAACAAAACAAAACATATGGAAACAAAACCATTGAAAGTGGGCGAAAGGCTAGAGCATTACTTTACCAAAGAAAGCATAAGTAAGTGCGGGTCAACATGGTCAGCCCCTGGCGCGCAAATTAAAGCCCCGCTGAGAAACCTCTGCACATCTACTAACATGGCTGAGATGAAGAACGTGCAGTCAATACAGAGTGCGGGTAAAGACACAGCTACTGGGGCTCCCATCTGCTGCCGGCAGAGATGCGAACAGTGGAAGTACTCTGGAAAACAGGCAGCTCTTCAGAAACTTAACCACGCACTGACTGTTTAGTCCAGCAGGCTAATCCTAAGGATGAGAAGGCAGTCGGGGCTCCAGATTCACACTCCTGGCTATCAATTACTAGATGCATCATCTGTGAAAGGTCGTTCTCCCTCTCTGAACCATCATGCTCCCATATCTACGGTGCCCTTTCCACCGTGATTTCATGTTCTGATGACAACAGGGGTGAATTTCCCTTCACCTTGTACAGTCCCCACCTCTGTAGTATTTACTTCCCCTCTCTCCTCATCTTTACAAGAGAAGGGATTCCTACAAAAAGGTGTTTCACAATAGTTCCTCACACCCATGTGGTAGGGTGTGACACTTTATAATAACTTTATAGCAAATCTATGCGAAAATAAAAGTTGTAAAGTCAGCCTGAGCAAAAAGAAGCAGCTCACAAGGAGGAACAAAGTAAGAATATAATACTTCTTGATAGAAACCACGTAGGCCAGAACTTTGGTCTTCAAAGGGATGAGAAAAGAGAGCTGCAACCTACATTTCTAGAACTATCAAGGGCATCTTCAAGTAGTAAGGTAAAATATAAAGACCTTCTCAGACAAACCAAGTTTGGAGAATTTCTTACCCAGCAGGTCTTTAAGATCCACAGAAGTTCCTTTAATGTGGAATATTTTCAAAAACGATGCAAGACGGAAATTTGGATTTGAAGAGGCAACAAATAGACCTAGACCCTCTACATGTATGTGGCAGCTGTGTAGCTTAGTCTACTTGTGGGACCCAACAGTGGGAATAGGGCCTGTCCCTAACGCTTTGGTTGGCTTTGGGGACCTCATTCCTCATACTGGGTTCCCTTACCACAACTTGATTTTATTCTTACCACAACTTGATGTGCCATGCTTTGTTGACACCTGTGGGTGGCCTGCCCCTTCTGAGCAAGAATGGGGGGTCAGAGGAGTGGGGGAGGGTATGTGAGGAGAGGAGGGGTGGGAAACTTTGATGGAAATATGAAATAAATAAATTCAATTTTTGAAAAAGGCAACAAGTATATGGAAATACATATAATGTATTTTTTTAATTTTTGATCTCTGTGAAAGATCATTGACTGTTCACAAGCAGGCAATGTAGTATGGCATTTTGAATATGTACAGCATCAAAGTCTGTAACAGCAAAAGCACAAAGGACAGGTAAGTGGAGCGCAGGAAGTAGGGGTGGGGAGACAGGTGGAGGGGGACCCGCAGGAAGGACCCGAGGATGGGCTGTGAGGGGGAAACAGGTGGAGGGGGACCCGCAGGAAGGGCCAGCAGATGGGCTGTGATGGCTGAATGCAGAAACCTAGAATCCTAGAACCACCACCCCAAAAATCAAATGATAGGGGAGGATGGCAGACAACCTGCTCTGTCACTTTTTGCCTTATTCCTGCCAGGCAGGGTCTCTCACTGAACTCAGAGCTAGGCTGGTGTCCAGGAAGCCTCGGGGATCTTCCTGTCTCTGCCGCTGACAGCACTGGAGTTACAGAAGCGTGGGGGCACATCTGGCTTTTCCATGGATGCTTGAACCCAAACTCAGGCTTGCAGCGCAAGCCTCCTCCTCACTGAACCATCTCTCAAACTTTGTGGCTTTCTTTTCTGAGAAAGGAAAGTCCTACTTTAGTCTTCTCAGGAAACGCACAGGCGTTTGCTGGGGTAGTCTGTCAGGGGTTTGCTCTTGTTCAAGTTCAACTCAGGACATTCTGGCGTGAAGACAGCCTGAGTGCAAGACTCAGGCTTCCAAGCTGCTTCTAGAACATCCTGGAAAAGTTCCACGGGAGGTGGGAGGCCTGAAACAATTTCTACCAGATACTCAACATAATGTTTACGGAGGACTTGCTTTGCTGCGGATGCTGGAAATACAAAAGGAATTTCTCCTACTCTCTTGAGAGTCCCTTGTGAGTGTGTGGAAATAAACAGTCACTTAGCAACTAAATAAATGACCCAAATAGTCACAGAGAGTGACATGCATTGTATAAACACTAATGGATTAATAGAACCTAAATAAAAATTCACTTCAGCAATATGCTTTCCTCACAATGGCTCTTCAAGTTTAAGTTATTGCTATTTTCTGCTATTGTCTTTTTATTCCCTACTTTCCGCAAGAAATCTAAACCTTTTTTTTTTTTATTGAGGGAACTCTATGTTTTGAGCTACCTCAAACTATAATTTTCTTTTTTTTTTTTGTGGTTATACTTCAATGGCTTCCAATAGTTTCAAACGAGGGCTGAAGATGTATTGTGTTTGGGATAGCGCTTGCCTAGAAGGCCCTGGGTTCCATTCCCAGCGCTACTGAATTAGGTGAGGCAGCGCATGCCTCTGATTCCAGCACTTAGGAGGTGCAAGCAAGAGAAGCACAGATTCAAGGCCATTCTTGGTTCCATAGCGAATTCAAGACCAGCCTGAGTTACGTGGGTCCTTGCCTCAAAGACGAACAAGCAAACTTGTAAAGGCATTCTGAAACAACCTGTCATTTCTATTTCAACAAGAAGACAGAGGAAGACATGAAGGAGTCCATGGGCTTCAAAATTAGGAACCCGAGGAGGAATGCGAGGAGGAATGTCCCAGCTCCCTTGGGACGGACACCTTTCTTCACTCTCAGGACTGTGAGGGTCAGTCAGTAGGACAGGTGGAAGCCAGCACAGGTGGAGCTGAGCAGACACCTCACCGAGCTCTCTAATGGCCTCTGACTAACACATCAACGTTGCTTATATCTAAAGGTAACTACTCTGTAAAAGTTTTCTTCCAAATCACCCTGGAAGACACTGTCTTATTTAACTAAATAGTGCTGATTAAAAGCTGGAGGTGAATGCTAAGCAAGTTGCTTTGTTTGCTAGTGGCAACAATTCTTTTTGCTGCCCTAGGATTCCATCTCTGTAAATTAATGCTCTTTTCCCTGTACCTCACTGATGACTAGCAAATTATGCAAATACTTTTCCTGTGAAAGATTAGATAATGGTTTCACTACTTCTTATAACCAGGCTCTGTAAATAACAACAAGTTACAGTTTGATCTAAAATATTGTCCCTTGACTCTCTGAGCAGTGTTTCCCATTGTTCACATTACCTGGAAAAGTAGATGCCCAGGTTTATAGATATCTTCCAACTAACCGCCTATGTGTAAGGCTTTGACTAAGCAATGGGGATTAAGTTTTGATGGAGAAAGTCAAACCATAACACAGTGTCCATAGACCTCTTCAATAGGCAGAGTATGAAGATACTTGTTTCATGTAGGTGTTCAGCAAAGGGAAACATCAGAATAGGAGAATTTTTAATCAGTTATGTGGATGCAATGACCATAAAATGTGGATGTCAATCAGCCTCCTTCTCCAGCCATTCCTGTGAATGTGTGGCGTGTTCATGAAGAACAAGAATAAAGATGTGGCATAAAAGAAAAAGAAAATATTGTCCTTGACCCAGGTCACCTAGAAGTACAAATGTGTTAACCTTTAGATCAGCTCTGTGGAATCAAATTATATTCATAAGCACAGGATTTTTCTAGAGTAATTAAGCAATTTTGGCAAAACCTTTAATAAGAAACTGATTTAGACCATTCTAGAAATCTATTGTTTCAGCAATCATCCTCTTTTTTACTCTCAGCACTAATGCCTTCGAGATAGCACCATTTCATCCCAGCATCATAAGTGAAAATTAACAGAAATTTGATTCACTAATTCACAAACACAGCTTCAAAGTCAGACTTCAGTGCAGCACAGCCATTTAAAAAGAAACCCAATGATTCAGAGTAGTTCACAATTAATCCACAAACTTGCTTGTCCTCTTTTACCCACAAGGGAGCATTTTTTTTAAATGCAAATTGTTCAAATACTCTAATTGCTCCAAAAGCACGTCTGATTAGCAGTCTTGATACTTGTGTACTTTCTTGTTCTGTTTCCCTGGATTTTGAATTTTCTAACGGTGTGAATCAAGAGACAGCACAAACCCTGGTCCCACCAGACCAATGCAACCTGAAGCTGTAAACGAGCGGTTCTCAGCTCCAGGCCATCCTGGCTCACTTGACCCCTGTCTTTCCAGCACCGGGAAGCGGCTTGGCTGGGCTCGGCAGTGAGGGAATGAAGTGCACCCATTGCTCACGATTATTAGCTGGAGTGGAATGAGCCTCCTACTTATTATGCAGATTAGCGGAGCTCTCGGTCCCAGCATATTGTGCAGATGCGGGCTAGCAGCTGCTCTTACAGATGGCGAGTACACAACTCCATTAGGCTGGATCTATTGTCTGCTCCTGGCTTGCGTGGAGGCTGGGGGCCGACGCAGAGAAGAGAAATTGTTTCAGGACGAGATGTAAAGGCGCACACACACTCTAAAAAACCGGCACCCAGGAGACCCTTTACGCAGCAGGGCCGACAGCACTCAAATTAGAAATCTACCCTAAATAAGGACTTTCGTATGTCACAATTAAGCTTGTGTATTTTTTAAAGCAGATTAACCATTAAAATTGAGTAATATAATTCAAATTCTGCAATGCCACGCTATTAAATATTCAGATTAAAAACAAATCCTGAGAGATTCATTCAGAAATCTGCACGACATTCAGCTCCTCTGGGACCCTGTGTTTAGTTAGCTCCTTTACAAGGAGGCGAGTCTATCTTCCATAACATCAAAATGTGATGAGAAGCTGCATTGGGGGAGCTTGTCCTTTTAGCATTATTATTTATACTAAGGAACATCAAAGCAATTGGTTCAAGTTAGAGTGAAAGCATGTGTAAAAAAATCTCTTTGTGGGTGAATCATTTTTTAAAAGTGTTAGTAAATCACATTGCTGCATAATTTTGAGTATCGGGTAAAATAATTTGATTGCAATTTGAAGACATTAAGTGGTGTAAGAGACAGGTTTGGTTTGGTTTTCAGCCTAGGTTTGTCTAGTCTTCAAGTTCTGAAGAAACCAGAACTTTCAGCATGATGGGAGGAAACTGCCAGAATGCCAGGGCCGTCATTTAAACTGCCTGTCAGAAGATTTGGGTTGGAGGTAACTGCCACAGATAAAAAATGGTGACTCCCACTTACTGACCAGTCAGTGCAGACAACACAATGAAATAATTTTTAAAGTATATTTTAAAAGGCATCTGCTGTAGAATCAGGTTCATCAGTGTAAGAGAAAAAAGTGAAAAACGTAAATGGATTAGTTTAGAATCATGTTTTCCAAACTTCATTTTTTTTGTATTTTTACACATTTTAATTAAAATATATTTACAACACTTTCCCCCTTCCCTTTCCTCCCTCCAGCTCCTCCCAAGTTCTCTTCTTCCAACGCCTTCCATGATCCCCCACTCTCAAATTGGTAGCCTTTTCTTCCTCAAATATCATTGGTATGTGTGTCCATGTATGTCTCTGGGTGTGTGTGTGTGTGTGCATGTACACACACACAGATATATAAATAAAAATCTGCTGAGACCATTTTTGTCAGTGGTGTGTACGGTTTCAGGGCTGACAACTTTGCGCTGGACAACCAATCGGAGAGAGGCAGTAATCTGTTGCCTGTAGTACCTTGTCCAGGGATGAGACCTGTGAGATTCCCCCCCCCCCCCCAGCATGTCTATTGATATTGTCCTTGTTCAGATCTTATTTATGGAGTCATTTCTAAGAGATACTGTTTCCCAGCAGACTTCCTAGTATTCTGGCTCTTATACTCTTTCTGGCCCCTCTTCTGAGAAGTTCCTTGAGTCACAGATGTGGGAGCTGTGGGACAGGTGTATTCACTGGCATTGGAGGCCCCATGATCTGTTGATCTCTGCAGTCGATTGTGCAGTTGTAGTGCTGTGTGATGGTCTCTATTTGCTGTCAAGAGTGGCTTCTTTGATGAGGAGTGAGAGCTTTACTTGTTTGTGGGTATAAGGACAAGATTTATAATGTAGTTAGGAATCACACTGTTTAGCAAAGTGGTGGTAGCAGATTCTCTTCTAAGACCCGTGACCTCGCTAGGCTTGGGAGATCCGCTAGGTTTCTAGCACCAGGCAAAGTTTCCCTCCAGGTCAGTAAGCCTGAAGCGTAGATAGCTGCTGGTTGCCACCAACATGTGAGTACCACTTACTGCACCTTTGTGAAGAGTTTGCCATAGTGATCATGGCTGTGATTCATAGGAGTCACAGCTGAGAGGAACTATTCATTGTTTCCCTCCATTGGCTGCTTGCATAGTTTTTTTGGGCACCGTGGAAACTAGATGGAAGGAAGGAGGCTTTCAGGTTAGCACCAAGTGGGATGATTACTCAAGCCCTGTGTCCTAGGTGTGCACTGTCTCCAGCAACAGGGACTCACCTTCAACCTTGGAGAGGCAACCAAGGACAACAGCCATCGTCTGTATTGTTTGGGGAGTCACTTGAACTACAATGACCAACCATTCTAAAGGTCATTTCTTGTGTCTGGTATTGAGGTTTTTGGTTAGTGTACGGTTCTTGTGAACATCGTCAGCTCTGGTGGCATAACTTCCTTTAATATATTATATGCATACATTCATATGTATTGTGTGTGATTTTAGGTAAATATAAAACAAGATTCTTTGAGACTTTATCAGACCATCTTGGTGTTATTTGTCCCTTCCTTACTCTCCTGCCTTGGCCTCCCCCTTCCCAATTTGGAATGCCCTCTATCTCCCGATGAAGAACTATATCTTCTATCATAATAAGCAAACATACATACAAGTTTTATAAAGCTTGGCCCATGATCTGTTCTGATGTTTGTATTTTATTCTGTTCCTGTTTTCTAAGGCTGGTTATAGCATGTTTGGCTCCTTGGGTTTGGACATGACGATCTGGGCGTAAAGCAGAGCAGCTGTGATGACTTGCATAAGGGCCTTACAGTACCAAGTCTGTTAACACTCCCTTGTGGAGGGAGAAAAGAGCCTCCCAAGACCTTCAGGGAGTCATCACAAGATCCCTAAGAGACCCCCTCCCCCGCCATGAGATTCCAAAAACCACTATATAGAATGTAAACATTTGCCTGGGGCAGTACATCTTCTCAGGCTGGCTGCCTACAAGCTGCCTGGGGAACTTCCTTGTGTAGAGCTGCCACTGACTCAGGCTTCTGTAAATAACCTCAAGAAACTCCACCAAGCTGGACCAGAACAGAATCTGCTGTTGAACAGTCCTTTTCTACACTGTGAATATGTATTACCCTCATTTGCTAATAAAACGCTGATTAGCTGATAGCTGGGCAGGAAGAGATTGAGCAGGAGAGCCAGACTAGGAGAATTCTGGGAAGAGGAAGGGCGGAGTCAGAGAGTTGCCTGCAAATATAGAGAAGCAAGATGAGAATGTTGTACTGAGAAAAGGTACCAAGCCATGTGGCTAAACATAGATAAGAATTATGGGTTAATTTAAGTGTAAGAGCTAGTTAGTAATAACCCTGAGCTAGCAGCCAAGTATTTAAAATTAATGTAAACCTCTGTGTGGTAATTTGGCAAGCAGCTGCTGGGTATTTGGGAACAGGTAGTTGGGCCATGAAAACTCCAATTACAAGAATCCTTTAATGTACCAGGGTCTCCTCATCTAGGGTGAATAGATATTTTTTTATGTCTCCCCAGGAAATTTACACAACACAGAATTAAGTGTATTTCATAGCTATTTCCATGACCTACAGTTTGAAAAGCACGAGGCTAGACTATAGTTAAGCTGGTAATATGTAAAGAAAATGAGCTGGGTGAGTGTCTACATTGGTGTGAAAGGTAAAAGGGAGCCTATTACTAGATCAGGACAGCACTGACCCTTTCCAGGGCTTGGCAAGGAGGCAGAACCCAACCACAGGAACTTGTCTGTTTGGGGCAGAATTAGCCACAAGAGAATAACTGAAAAAGTGGCTTGAACAGGCCTCAGGATGGTCCATGGGGAAATGCTACCTTGGAATTGCTGCTCAAAGGTCTGTGGATCAAACATAATCTAAAACAGATAGATACCCTCCAGGAGACAGTGTTAACACAACATATCCCGAAAGAAGGCATTCAAGGCACTGGAGGGTTGAGACTGTGGAGCCTCTGAACCCAAGGCTGGAGAGATGCTATTCTTCACGTCATGACAGAAAGCTCAGGGTAGCCAGAGTCTACAAAATCACAAGGCTTCCAGAAGTCCAGCCACCACTAGTGAGAGAATGCAGCAGGCGTCAGCTGTGAGACTGCTTAGTCAGGAGTTCAACAGCGTGGTGGGGCACACAACTATAAAGCAGGGACCACAGAACAGACTGAAATTATAATCTAGCAACGTGAGTGTTTCCTTAATACATAAAAATTACATTAAACTTGAAGCTCAATTTTCTTTATGAATTAACTTGAGCTCAAAACCCTTTTATTTTTAAGAAAGAGAGAGGAGGTTGGGAGGACCTCAGTTATCCACCCCACTTTGAGACAGTTCTCTCAGTGGTCTGAAGCTACCCAAGTGGATGAGGCTGGCTGGCCAGTGAATCCCAGGACCCTCCTGTTTCAGCTTTCTCATAACCAGAATCACACGCACACATCACCACACTGTGCTTTTTATATAGATGCTAGGGATTAAAGTCAAGTCCTTGTGCGTGCCAAGCAAGTACGTTATTGACTGAGCCATACTTGTTCCCCCTACAGTTAAACACACATCCTTCTGATGAAAGCTGCCTGAGTCCTGAAGCCCACTCTGTTCTATTTACTGACGCACCCATAGTATGTTGCACAGTGACTTACCCAGGAGCAGGCACATAACACAGAGCTGAGGGATGAACATTAGCACACAAAATAGTGTGCATGCTATAACAGACATGTAAATAAACAGGCACGACCTGAAGGATTTGTCAACGACATGTAGCATAGAGTTAGCAAAAACTTACTGGGAATCAGGGGCCGTGGGGTGCTCTTGAGATGGCTTGAAGAGTAAACAACAGAAAGGTAGGCATTGAAAGGGAAAAGCAGGGAGATGTGCAGGCACAGAAGTGTGAGAAATCAACACAACTGTAAACTGTGCTGCACGAGCAGAAAAATAAGCATCTCAGTTGGGGAGACTGAGGACAGGGCATAGACACCAGGCTGGAGAAGAAAACAAAGCCTGGGATGTAGAGCCCCTTGACCATGTCATTCCAGAAGCACCTGAACTTGAAGACATGAAAGAATTTTCTTCAAGAAGGAAAACACAGATTTGATTCAAGCTGTCATGGTTACATAAATACAGCCATTGAGTCATTTATCACAAATTCTTAACATGTTTGTGCTCCTTTCTGGTCAGACCCAGCCCACAGCACCAGCTTCTCTGTGTGCTGGCAGACCTTTGGCAGACCACTACTAAAGCTAAGAACAGTAGCTGTCCTCTGAATGAGTCCAGCCATCCTTTCTGGCTCTTGAACTCCAGGGTTGAGAAAGCATCCCTGTTGCTGACAGGAAACAGTGGTTGTGTCCCACTTTCCTTCCCAGCAAACAGGCTGCTCAAGCCAAGCCATGGGCTGACACATTCCCTAGAGAGGCAGGCACAGACTGCTCTCCACCTGGGTTTCAGGAGTTCACACATGAATTTTCAATGTCTTAGAACATCTTTTTATGATTTGCTCTCCCTAGAAGGCTTCAAGATGGCTTCTTCAGATTCTTCTTGGTGCCTCTATTCACGTGTTTCTGTATCATCCAGTCTTCTTTCCACCCATTATTTCTATTGGCTAAATACACCACACACACACACACACACACACACACACACACACACACGCCAGCACAATCACATTCATTCTTATTTTATATTTGGAGTTGAGCACACTGGTCTCCCCCATGGATTCCGATTCTTGAAGGCAGGAACCAGCAGTGATTTATCTTTGACTCTCTCACATCCAAGATAGCTGATACTATAATAAATGAGAATAAATGAAATAGCATATGTGAAACCCCTGCCTACCATGCAAATGACTGGGGAAGTAATAGTTCTTAGATTTTATTAGATGGTCTCCCTCCCTTCCTCTCTGCCTCCCTCCCCTGCTCTCTGAGAGAGAATTCTTTACTTATTTGCTTTTCACTAGGGTTACCCATCTATCTGTGGCATCCACCCTGTAAAAGCAGTAGGGATGCACTGGTCCTCTCTGTCTCCCTCCTTTTTCTCACAAGTCATCTTGCTCGGGCCATGCTTCTAGCATCTTGGTTAACTGCCCCATTCAAAATAGGGTTTCCTATGAGGCACACATATGAGTTTGGCCCCCAGATTGCCTTTACAGTTGTGTGTAGTGAGGGTCAGCACATTGGCATTAAGGCCAAACACACAAACACCTGCTCTGTGGCTTCTGCTCAGAGGAGCTGTGAGCTGGACCTGAGCCAGGGCTCTCCTGTTGACTGAAACACACCCTTCCATTTACCAAGATGCTCACATAGATACTTTTCTAACGATACCAGTATATTTTTTTATTCCATATCTCTCTGAAAATTTAGGGTGGAAGAACTGTGTGACTTTTCTTATACCAGAATTATTTCATTCATTTATGCTCCTCTATGGAGCCCCTGGAATTCAGTGTTTAGACTCCTGATTCACAGTTGTCTATACCAGTCCCAGGATGATTCCGGTCATTTATATAACTGACGGAAGGGATACATCACTAAGGTGAGGGAGTTGGGGAAAACATTTACAGGAAGCTGGTGGTAAGACTGAAAACAGTTGTCCAGGAACAGAGCGTAACCAGAAACCGCTGGGCGAGAAGCAGGAAAGAGAGAAGGACAAAAGAGAGCCCAGGGTACAAACGGGAGCTCCATTTCTCTCTTCACCCCCAACCCCAACAATGTAAACAGGGTGGGCGTCCACACAAGACCTTCCCCCAGGCCTCAGGGAAACCACGGGAGCTGTCAGCTCAGCCCTCCACCAGTCAGGTGCATCAGCACATGGACCAGCGAATCCAGAGCCGGGAGGAAGCCAGGCTTCCCCCACCCCACCCCCCAGACTCTCAGAGCTTGCTGGCTGCTGCTTCAGATCTACCTCCAAATGTAGGAAAAAATTGGGGAGGCCAAACCTGACCAGAAATCATGCAGAGAAGAGAATTCTAACTCCACCTTAGCTAAACAGTACAGAAAAAAATCCAAACCAAACCAAACAAACAAAAACAAAACAACACTAACAAAGCACTCTAATGAGCACTGGTGTGGTTCCAGCCAGTTAGTTATCTGGTTGTACACAGAGTAAGTGTTTGATGCACTTGTATCAGATATATGCCTAGATTTACGTTTTTAATTTTAAGCATTAAAGTAACTTTTAATTCATATTCCTGATCAAGAAATAAATCCTTAATTAAGCACATTTTTACATGAGAATAGAGATAGGAACAAAAGGCTAATTAATAAAGATAGTGTGAAAGTTAACCATATATGATAGATATATGCTTCAACTATGAATTTCTGGCAAATAGGTAAAAACAAACAAAAAATAAAAACTGTTAACCAAATTAGTCAGAAAGTTTCAGGAAATCATATATATTTTTCTTGGTGAATAATATTGGACAGGAATCAAGAATTAAAGGTAATATGGTTGCATAATACCATTTAAGACTTCATATTTTTGGACTAAAAGAAAAGGGGGGGGACGGTCTGTGATGATATTTCACTTGTTCTGAAATGTGGTGATATTTTATTTGTATGTTAAAAGTTTGACTGGAGACCAGAGGACATAGCCAGCCATAAACAAAAGTCAGGCAGTGGTAGCATACGCCCTTAATCTGATCACATGACAAGCAGAGTCTCTGTGTGTTCAAGGACACACTAGGAAACAACCAAGCATGGTGACACATGCCTTTAATCCCAGTACCAACCATAGAGACCTGGAGGTCTGTACAGATAGGCAGTGACAAGGGAGTGAGGTAGCTGGGCTAAGAACCAATGAGAAGGCAGAACAGCAAGGCAATGAAGGTGCAGGTTAGACAGGAAGAAGCTCTCGCTTGGGAAGCTACGGCGGTGTGGTGAGCTAAAGTTATGTGGTGGCTCTCACTATTTCTCTGATCTCTACGGCTTTCACCTCTGTATTTGACTCTGTGCTTCTTATTTAATAAGACTGTTTAGAAATTCATCTACAGGGGTCTGCACCAGTTCTCACAGTTTTGTCAGACTGAAGCCCTAGGCAAACCCTTCACCCCATGTCACTCATGCTGATCCGGATGCTCCGCGCTCGGCCTCACAAACCAGTGTGTCATGGGACAAGCAGTATTCTGCCACTTAGGGATTAGTGTGTCTAATGAAGAGTCATCCTCAAGCCAGCCACGGATGGTTAAGAGCTTTCAGAAATAAGTTTAATTGTAAAGTGTTGCTAAGTGGCAGTTCCTAATTGAAACTGAGTAGTCAATTTCTTTGTGCACATGTCAATCAGAATTCTCTGATAACCATTATGACGGCTATTAGAAATTTAAATGGTACATCCCATTAATCAAATATTTAGCTGAGAAATTTGTAATTTTTTTTAAAAAATCAATTCTTTTATTCATTGTTCTAGGATAAATATTACATTCCAGGGCCTTATACACCACAAGTCCAGGAAAAGACCTGAAATCCTTATTTTTTAAACATTCTTTCCTGAAAATGTATAAAATTAAAACTTCCCAGAAAGACCTCTACCTGGAAGCTGCCAAGAACAAAGCTCTTTATTTCCCAGAACTCCAGGGATCTGATCATCCCTTTCTGATGCATTCTATCAGCAAGTTTGACAAGGTCTACAGTCACATGTCAGACTTGAGGTTTCAAACACACTTCCCTTTAGTTAAATGGAAAGAATATTCCAGCAGTGTAATCATGTTTAATCATCATCTGCTTTGAATACCTCATTATTTACTGAATAAATGAATTAACTTGTCTACAAACTAAGCATGCTACCTCAGTGACTTTAAAAACCTATTCTAGGCGTGTTCTAAAGGATTCTTGAGCACCATTTGTTATTCTTGCTTTCAAGCCCCATTAATTAGGACTTACTATCTGAAGTAGATCCAGTTTTAGTTTAGAATAAGTCACAGCTGGAGAAGATTATCACACAAACAGGAAGCCCTCTGACTCTCTGGAATTCACAGATCCTGGAGACACAACTGGAAAAGGATGGAGTCGAGTTCTCCAGTCTGGGAAAATGCAGGTGGCATAAACCGTCACGTAGCAGTTGGTACCAACTAGTGACCATTGCATGTGTTGCTAAGCCCACGTTGCTGATGGATTTCTAACTCAGAGTCTTACGTATAGAGTGAATAGGATTGATGCGTGTGTGTTCCTACCTGTAGAAATGTGTGGTCCACTTACAAGAGATAGATGGAAACCCATCTGGTAGCAGTGTGATTTGGATATTTTTTGGTACTTGTCAGTGAACAGCCCACTGACTACCATGATTCCACAGACAACAGAGACAAATAAGTGGTGTTCCAAAGGTCAAATTCTTCTGGAGTTATGCGGCAGTGTCATGGAGTACGTGGTATTAATTGAGCGTTTGGGACGTGTGAAGTAAACAAGGAATACCGGAAGTTCCGTTAAGACATTCCTCCTCACTTCTTCCTGCTTGCTCTTGTGTTTATCCGGGACTTCTCAGCCTTCCTCATGCTGCCACCCTTTAATACAGTTCTTTGTATTAGGATGACACCCAACCATTAAATGATTTTCATTGATACCTCATGACTGTAATTTTGCTGTTGTTACGATCATGTAAATACCCATGTTTTCCACTGGTCTTAGGCAGCCCCTGTTCTGAAAGGGTCACTTGACCCAAAAGGGGTCAAGATCCACAGTGGGATGAGAACCACCGGGTTTATCTCTCCTTCCTCTCTCCTCTCTTTCTTCCTCCCTCTCTCTTTCTCATTCCCTCTTTCTCTTTCAACTTCTGTCACACACACACACACACACACACACACCCCAGCATATGGCCCTCAAGCAGCACACCCTCTACCCAGGCACCAACACCAGGCATGACTTGGTGGCTGCTTTGCGGAGGCAGATGCTCGGCTTTCCCCATATTTACTCCATGACAGTTTCAATGTCACATGTGCCATCACCAGCCTGACACATGCATGCTGTCCCCCTTAATAACCCACGGAGGTCATGGGTCAGGGGCTCGGCATAAATGACTGACAGCCAGAGAGGCGCCATACCTGCGATAGAGCCGTCAGCTGGAGTGAAGAGACGGGCTCTGTGGGGAATTTCTCTCCCCCCAAGGAACCTTCACTCGGCATGACCTGCCTTAGAGAAGGCTTCAGACAAGGTCCCCGTTCTTTTGTACTTCAAATTCTGCCCTTGCACCATGCTTTCTCAACCACCTGTAATTGCTGTAAATCCATTTCCAAACAGAAAGCACTGTGCAAACTATGCACAAGCCAAGGTGGGTAAGGAGACGACAAGCTGCCCCGCTGTCTCCCATCGAGGGGATCTCCTCTTTCTTCTCCCACCAAGCCCTACGAGGTTAAAGAAGGACTCAGGCTCACAGACTCTTAAGACTAGAGGTGACCTCAGGAGGTTATCAGGCCTGCTTTCCGGCATTCCCCACCACTTCAGCTCCCCTACCTCTCTTGGTATATTGGGTTGTTATTGCTGTTTGATTTTAATGGAACCAAAGTTTCAGTGTGATCATTTTCAAGGAGAAATACAATCATCAAAGGAACCTGGTATTTCACTTCCAATAACCAACTCGCTCTCTGTGTATAAATACCCCTTAATTCTCAATGCCTTTTCATTCCTGGATGATTTAAATTTGTTGTCCATTGTTTATTTTTAGAAAAAGTATCGTAGCTGGAAGAGTTTTAGCTTAGACCTATGAATTATTTATTCCCTTCTCCCAGCCCCCTTCTTAGTTCGGTATACTAAGTTTTTAATTTCCAGATAAAATTAAGTGGTGCATGGGCTGGCCCAGGCCCCCACAGCTATCATGAGTGAGGTAGGACTAAAGCCCCACATGAACCATCTCGAATCTCTCCCTTCTAGAAGGATCAGAAAACTGCTGCTGGGAAAAGCCAGATCAATCTGGAGAGGGTAAAGTAGAAGAGATTTTCGGTCACAAGCAGATCCCATTGTTGTTGATGGCTTACACATCCAATCCCAATGCCTGCTAGGAAGGTTCCACACCGGTAGCTGGGTTGACCATAATGAATCTGATCAGCCACAGTGGTTGGTGGGAGTCAATGAACAAAAAGATTCGCTGACCGTTAACAGTGAGGAATGTGTTCTCCTTGTCTGCCTGGAACTCACAGACAGAAAAGAAATGCAGGGAACACTCTCTGCACTGAGTGAAAAAAGCCAGATATAAAATGGTGCATAATATAGATCCATTTATATAGAATATTCAGAGTACACGCAGAGACAGAAAGCCGGTTACCACCCTGGCTGCCACGGGTGGGAGAGAGCGAAGAATGGGGTTGATCGCTGTGGGTGGAAGGATTCTCGTGAGACCACATAGAATTTGTGTCATAGGTGGCTGAATAATACTATGAATTTACAAAATGTCAGTAAAGAAAGTTTTTATGTTGTATCTATTTTATCACAAATTTTTATAAAAGTCGTGCCTGTAGCTTTTAAGAGAGAGATTCTCTCTGGTGGCAACTGTTCTCCCACGCGGGCAGTGGAAGAGTAGGGAGCAGGTAGTAGTTGGTCTCTAGGAGAGAAAGACGAGAGCCCAAGGGTGGGCAGGAAAATGAGAAAGCTCTCAGATTCTTGCTCTTCCAGGATTATGCCAGAAAGGCCTTCCTTGGCATACCCCCTGGGGTTGAAGAGCTAGACAAACATGAACTTAAATCCAGCTCTGCCCCCCTGCAGAGGTGACTCTTTGTTCCCAGAGTTCCTGGCACATGTGTGGCTGTGTCTGGAGCCTTCTAGGTACTCTCTACTATAGTCGTCAGAAGCCTGAAAAGCGGGAGCTGTTCTCTTCCCCAATTTCTGACTGAGGAAACTGGAGCTTGAAAGGGATAGTGAAGGCTGCCCAAAGCACACAACAGTCAGCACACAGTGAAGGCACAGAGGACCCAGCGCCTCCTCTTCTGAAACAGGGACAGGAGCAGCGACTTGTAAAATCATGAGGCTTAAAAGTAAATTTTGGAATGTCATTGAATTGTGACGATCACTCGGTGACACTCGCTAGATGGTGACTGAAATGGCCTTGGTGAGGGAAGTTTCTTTGCTAGCTAGTCGTAGGTCTCCCTACGATCTCAACTGACCAGCTTCCAGTTCAATGTCCATCTGATGTGTACTGTGTTTAGAAGACCATGCCTATGACAAGGAATCTACAAGCCGTCAAAAGGAACTGGAATATCAGTAATGAAGACAATGTATACCTGGGCAGATGATGGGCGCCATTTTGGAGAGCAGGTTCGAAGAGGGCATAGGGCGGGCAGTGGACTCTTCCAGTAGGTTAGCAGTGTTTGCTAACAGCATTACTCATCTTTGGAGAAGGGTTCTGGAGAACCAGGGCCCTCCGACTGCACAGATGGGTAGAGCCGAGCAGTAATGTGCGATCATCACAGTGAGTACAATTTATGGGATGTTTATTGAGACCAAGCATTAGACAAAGTGTGTCATGTATACTTTTTTCCCTCAAATATCTACACATAGTTAAAGGAAGAGGTATCATGGTCCCTGTTCTCTGGTAAGCAAAATTGGACTCCAGGATCATATGGCTAATAAATAACTAAGCTGGTTAAACCCAGACCTGAAGGAGTACAAAACCCTGGCTCTTGACTAATATACTTCCCATGAGGGAGATTATTAGCCACTTCGGAGTCATCATGGCAACTTTTGGCCTGGATAGAAATGGGCTCAATAAATGTCATTTCTATCCAGTCACTAACATTTTCCAAAGTGTGTGTGTGGGGGGGGGGGGAGATTGATTAAGGTAACCTAAGGTTAGGTCTTGGCAGACTATCAAGCAGAATACTTTCTGAAGTAGTCTCCACCCATTTCAGGCTAGCATCAAAAGCAGACGAGTCTCACATCAGACCCAAAGGTGCCCACACTTCTTCGGCACACTTTTCCAGGTGGTTCTTACTCCAGTGCATCAGACATTCACAGGCCACAGTGGTGGTGTTGATGTGACCACAGGCGCAATCAACCACATGCAGAATTTGCTCTTAAGAACTGCATAGGCCATTGTTAGTAACAAGCAAACAAAATAAACTTCAAAAGCTCCATTTACTTGTCTTATATCCAATGAGGTGCAGAATAGGAGAACATTCATACCCTCTCATCAGCTTCATCGTGTTGGTCAGCATAGCAGCAGCATCTTGTCTGCGAACACTGCTATGAGGAAAACATTGTGACCACATGTCATCTTAATAGGCTGGGATTAATTACTGGATTCACTTATTAAACCGTTTAACACTACAGATACTTGAATGATGACAGATCATGGATGGGTGTGCTAATGCAGCCTGTGGATCTAAGATGTATCTGCTCATATTAACATCGCTGAAATCCAGATGTGCTTTGCTGTCAGCATCAGCCGGGCTGCAATCTTGCCAGCGCTGGTGTTGTCTGTCCGTGTAGGAAGTGTTTTAAATATGAGCATGGCAACTTGCAGGGTGATGTCTTTAACAAGGAAGAAAGTCACAGGGACAAGGGTGGAGGGCAGCTTGAGAGTGCTGAGAAGGCCAGGTGTGTGATGCATGCCTGGGACACCAGCACTCGGGAGGTTGAGGCAGGGAGACTGTTGCAAGTTTAAAGCCAGCCTGAGTGACACAACAAGTATCTGAACAACCAGGACAAAGAGGAAGAATACAAGCCAGACCAGAAAAACAAAAAGCAGTTTGGAACAGGGAGGAAGTCAAGAAGTCCTACTTACTCCTCGCTGAACAGCGACCGGCAACTGATGGCTTTGGAAGAGGGAACATCTGTTTCCTTTGGGGATGCACCCCCGAGAGGCTACCCATGCTCCAGGAGGTGGCTCCACACCCGTGCACACACTGGTAGTACTAAGTGGACTCAGTGGGTTTCATATAAACAAAGAGCTCAAGGACTTGAGAGGGAAAAGTGATGGGGGAGGGGAAGCGGGGGGAGGGGAGGGGATGGGGAGTGGACTTGAGAAGAACCTTATATGCATGTATGGAATTCTCAAATGATAAAAAAAATAATGTAGGAGAGAGGGATGGAGGGAAAGAGGGAGACAAGCAGAAAAGAGAAAGGTAGGGGAAGGGGAGGGAGGAGAAGAGGGAGGGAGAGAGGGAGCGAGGCTGTATGTATCACCAGTGTTCTTGATGTTCTTCATGGCCTAGAAGAAAACATGCTGTAGAAAAACATGGTTGTAGACAGCCCTGAACTGAATACTTAAGAGTTGAACTTCATTTTTTAAAATTTTTTTTTCATTTTTCTTTATTAAGAAATTTTCTACTCACTCCACATGCTATCCACAGACACCCCCTCCTCCCTCCTCCCACCCCAGCCCTCTTTCCCAAGCCACCCCGCATCCCCACATCCCCCAAATCAAGGTCTCCCATGGGGAGTCAGCAGAGCCCAGCACACTGAGCCTAGGCAGGTCCAAGCCCCTTCCCACTGCACCAAGGCTGTGCAAGGTGTCGCACCACAGGCACGGGATTCCAGAAGCCTGCCCATAGACCAGGGACAGATCCTGATCCCCCTGCCTGGGTGCCCCCCAAACAGTTCGAGCCAAACAACCGTCTTCCATATCCAGAGGGCCTAGTCCAGTCCCATGGGGGCTCCACAGCCACCAGTCCACAGTTCATGGGCTTCCTCTAGTGTGGCCTGTCATCTCTGCATGTCCTCCCATCATGACCTCGACGTCCCTCGCCTGCAGTATCTCTCCTCTCTCTCAACAGTTGGGTTCCCGGAGCTCAGTCTGATGCCTGGCCGTGGGTCTCTGCATCTGCCTCCATCTGTCACTGGACAAAGGCTCTATGATGACAGCTAGGTTATTTGCTAGGCTGGTCTCCAGAGTAGACCGGTCCAGGCACCCTATGGACCACTGCCAGCAGTGCAAGGTGGGGTCAACCTTGTGTGAACTTCAAATGGCAAGTTTTAGAAATGCCCTAACTTACTTCATTCATATTTTCTTCTGTCCGTTATAGGAGTCACACATAGCAACGAAAAGCTTCAGGAATATCCAGCTAAGTTGAGCTTTTATTGTGCAAAAACAGTTTTCACTTAAAATCAGAAAGCATCATGCCATCGCTTAGCTGTATTTTCTGCCTTTGTGATAAATGACACAGGATGCAGCCATTCACACCTTAGGTTCAGTCCAGTTCAGGTTACATCACACGTAGATCACAGTTAACTCTAGAGGGATAAAAATAACCAAAACCTCAATTGCTGAAACAAAATGAGTAGAACTTCCTCTCCCTTTAGAAAGAGCAGAGCTTACAACTCTCAGTGACACTGTCAGGGACGCACACCCGCGGCACAGACCACAGAGACATCAGGGCTCATCAGTTCAAGTGTCACTTCTCAAACTCTACTTTCGCTGAGGGATTGGGGGAACTCTTAAAACGACTGCAGAGAGGAAAGGGGTAGGAAAGGGTTAAGTATTTACACTCTAGTGGAGACTGTCCCTCTTTTCACTCCCTTGAACTCACCAAGTCTTGATTTCTTTGTAAAACAGGCATGTGTCCAGTTCCATCACTGGGTCGTTAGGAGACAGAGAGACAAGCACAGAGAAGACGCTTCCTTAAAAAGACCCCCATGGTAAGAAGTCATGGATTCGTACATGGACTGCTCTGACTGTTATCTTTCTGACTCCTTTACATTCTGGACCAGTGCTCAACAAATATTTGTTGAGTAAAAAAAGTAAAAAAATAAATAAA
>CABHPQ010160311.1:36711-51107 GCA_902168405.1 Peromyscus aztecus | reverse complement strand
GAAGCCTGAATGATTAACCAGCCCAATGCTTCTCCAGGCCAAATGCCTACCCAGGCCAAATGCCTCGAGTTTCTTCACACCTTATATACCTTTCTGCTCTCTACCACCACTCCCTGGGATTAAAGGCTAGTTTACTGGGATTAAAGGCGTGTGTCACCATGCCTGGCCTTTTCCAATGTGGCCTTGAACTCACAGAGATCCAGAGGGATTTCTGTCTCTGGAATGCTAGGATTAAAGGCGTATGCTACCACTGCCTATCCTCATGTTTAATATTGTGG
The DNA here is from genome assembly GCA_902168405.1 of Peromyscus aztecus. Lineage (NCBI taxonomy): Eukaryota > Metazoa > Chordata > Mammalia > Rodentia > Cricetidae > Peromyscus > Peromyscus aztecus. Next base: position 50,829 of record CABHPQ010160311.1, on the reverse strand, counting down.
CTGTTCTGTTTCTGACCCCAGATAAGTTTATTAAGGTACACAATATTTTGGGGAACACAATACCACCACATTGACTGGAACCTCTATGGAAGATAATTCATTATAGAACACTTCGGATAACACCACTTTAAATCCTGAAAACATTTCCACATCTTGCCTCTAAACAATTTTGTTGTTAAGTTTATAATCTATTAAAGTTTTACTTAACTGATCAGTCTTCATGAATTTTTCACTCCTACGCTAAATCTGATTATAAAACTAAATAACCTTCTGCTAATACTTTTTAAAATTATATTTGAGTTTTCCAGCCATCTATTCAATTATTCAATTTAACATCTTAATTATTTCAGAAAGAGTTTTGAAGCAATTATGAATACTCAAGCTCTACTTGGTGCTTGGTGACAGACTCAATGAAATGTCAAGGGCACACTTGGTCAAATCTCATCTTAATTTCTTCCTAGGCAAAGACATCTTAAAGTCAGTCCTTATAAGTTGAACCATGTATTGTACACTTACATTGTCTGCATCTTTTCATGGAAATAGTATTTTTATGAGAAAAAAGTTATCAACAATAAATAAGAAAGCATCTATCTGGAGAGAGGTAGAAAACTGGAATATGAAATCTGTAACCAAACCATAATGATTCAAGGTCAAAAAAAGGCATTCTTTATCCGTGTATATAATTATATGATTATCTTTGACCAATCAGATCTGTCAGTGTGGAAAGTGGGAAAGGGTATACCATTTTTAGAAAAGGGTTCTTTATCAGCCACATAAGAAGGCAGTTGATACTGTTAACAGCTCAAGGGATAAAAAATATGACATACGTGTATGAAAGAATGTTAGTCATTCATAAAGAAAATTGAAATTTTCTTTGTAGGGAAATTGGTGGAACTAGAGATTACCATAGCAAACATGGACACAACTATCACATACTGGCATTAAATGTGGACTCTAGAGAGGAAAGAACAGCATGCAAACATAAAGGGCCAGGTGTTGTAGCACATGCCTATGATCCCAGCGACTGGAATACTGAGGCACAGGGATTACCATGCCCTTGACACCAGTATGCTGGGCTACAGAGTGAGTTCCAGAGTATTCTAGTCTGGACTGTGAGACACTGTCTGAAATTTAAAAAGAAATGAGAGAAAAGTGCCTATTGTACATGTCAGCATTATATTATGCAGACTTTGAAGTCTTTTTTATAATATCTAAGTACTTATATCTTTATCTCTAAGTGAATTATTCTTAGAAAACAAAACACATTAAAGCCACACTAGAAAAAAAAAAGAATAATTTTCTTATCATTTATTTCAGACCATGTAAGTCCATGTGATTCATAAAACGCAAAACTATGTAACATCTTGTCAAGAGAACCTAAAATTCCAATTTGACACAAAACTGATAAATTTTCCAAGGAATATGCAGTTGTTTATTAAAATTAAAAAATAAGGAATATATATTTATTAGTAAATAAAGTATATTATTGAGCTCACAAAATATGTTGAATCAATTCATACAAAACCACGAGATGGAAAATTACACAATTTAAGATAGAATTACATATAAAATATTTAGTTAGTAGATATTATCAAGTTTTTTTTGCTGCTAGCATTAGAAGTCCTTCATTCTGATACACTGATCAATTTTTAGGTACATGAGCTCATAGATGCTCTGTTGGAAATGAGTCATGAAGATCTATTTAAAAGCCTGTAACTTGAATTGTAGTAAGTATTATTTACATTATTCTTTGCGTGAAATTTTAATGGTGATTTCATTGAATCTGTTGATTGCTTTCTGTAAGACAGCCATTTTTCACTATATTAATTGTTCAGTCCATAAACTTCAGTCCATAGGAGGTCTTACTTACTTCTAGTGTATTATTTAATTTCTTTATTCAATGTCTCAAACTTTTATTATGTAAAACTTTCACTTATTTAGATAGTTATTCAAAAGTGTTATATTTTTATTTTTGAGATTATTGCAAGAGGTATTATTTCCCTGAATTCTTCTTTCATATACATGCATTTAAATACGTATTAATGTATGTATATATGTATGTATGTACAGATTTTTATGTGTTTATTTGGTATTCTGCTAGTTAGCCAAATGTATTTATCAACTGTACAAGTACCAGAGAGTAGAATCTTTAGAGTCTCTTAAGTGTAAAGCTATGTTGTGTCCAAATAAGGATACTTTGATCTATTCTTTTCCTAGTTTCATCTCCTTCACTTGTCTCATTGTTGCAGCTGGGACTTTAAGCACTGTATTGGAAAGCTATGAAGAGTGGACATCCTTGTCTTGTTCTTGATCATAGTGGAAATTCTTTGAGTTTTTCTCCATTTAGAATTATATTAACTACTGACTTGTAAATTGTCTTTATTATGTTGAGATATAGCTCACTATTACTGTCCTTTCCAGGAATTTTTAATATTTTTATTTTATCTATTTATTAAAATAGATTTTTCTGTTTAAGCAACATATTCTGATCACTGTTTTCTTTTCCAGAACTTCTCCTCCACCCACCCAGATCCACACCTTTTCTTTCTCTTTCTCATTATAATTCAGAGATCTTAAAATAGGAAGAAGAGATAAAATAGAATAGAACATAAAAAGGAGCATGTGAATGATAAGTATAGGACATAACAAACAAGCATACAAAAAAAAAAAGGAGCCAAAGAAAAAGCTCAAGGCACACATGTAGAATGAGTGTCACATGTTCACACTCATAGAATACTGATAACACATAAACTAAGACAACAATTAATAAATGGGACCTCGTGTAACTGGAAAGCTTCTATGTAGCGAAGGACACCAACACATTCCAACTAAGCAGTAGGCTAGAGAACAGGAAAAGATTTCTACCAGCTACATCTCGGTTGTGTAACAGTTCCTGTGAGTTTGAAACATTCCATCTTATAGGGAAGCTCTTTAAACAACAGGGGAAGCAACTCAAAAGAGCTTCAGCAAGTCCCTGAAACTGACCAGAGTCACTAGGACTCTTGCTGCTAGAATAAGCAATAAAACTGAGTCTCCCTCCCAGGGAATGATGTGAGGCTGCAGAACAGACTCTCACACAAGTAAATCTGCAAAGAAAACTATGAGACCAGACCAGTTGCATGGAAGAACCAGAAACAAGTTGAGCTGCCTGGAAGAGGTTTAGACCAACTGAGGGACCTGGAAAAGACATTGTCCAATCTGTTTAGCTACCTGCAGGTTTTGCAGTGTACTCCAGGTTCTCTGTTTTGTGAGCTGTCCTCCATACTGGTGTGGGATTAGGTGATACAGCTGTCTTTAAATCATTTCTGCTCCTAACTCCACACCCATACTTCTCTAAATAACCTCCATAAAACTCATTAGTTCATTATTCTGGACTTTAGTGTTATCTGTACTTTGAACCATCATGGGGTGAGTAGATGAGTCTGTTTTGTCTCCCCAGGACACGTTCTGTTACACATTTGATAGATGACCGATACCTAAAATATAAAAAGAACTCAAACAACTAGATATCAAGAAAACAATCTGATTTTTTAAAATGGGGTACATATCTAAACAGAGAATTCTCAAAAGAGGAAACTCAAATGACTTCGAAGTACCTACAGGAATCTTGAATATTCTTAGTCATCAAGGAAATTCAAATCAAAGCTACTTTGAAATTTCTTCTCACACTTATCATAATGGCCAAGATCAGTATACCAAATAACAGCTCATGCTATAGAGGACACAGAATAAAGAGAACACTAATCTACTACTGTTGGGAGTGAAATCATGTACACTCACTATGGAAATCAGTGTGGCTTTGCTTGGAATGCTGGAAATACATCAAGATCCATCTCTCGGGGCATACCGAAGGATGCTTTACTCTACTACAAAAACCTGCTCAATCATGTTCATTGCTATTCATAATAGCCAGAAACTGGAAACAACCTAATGTCTATCAACAGATGAATAGACAAAGAAACTGAGATACATTTGCATGATGGAATATTGTTCAGCTTTTAAAAAATGAAATCATAAAATTCACAGGTAAATGGATGGGGATAAAAAATTATCCTGTGTGAGATAATCCAGACCCAGAAATACAAATAAATTATGCATTCATTTATATGTGAATGTTAGCTTTAAGTCTTTGATAAGACTACAGATAAAGCTACAGTCTGTAATCAAATGTCCGTAATGGATGGATCTACCTAGGAAGGGAAAATAGGATAGATAGTTATGAATGGACAAGGGGCAGGGACTGAAACAGGAAAATCCAAAAAGTGGGGGAAAGGAAGAGGGATGTGAGTGAAGGAATGTTAGAAGGCACAACTAAAACTAAGGGATATTTGAGAAGTCATATGGAACTCTAATACAGTAGAAACTTCTGAAAATATGTACATATATGCCTTCAATGAAGTAAAATTGAAAAATAACAAATGAGATGGAATCCTAACTGAATATCTTTTGTCATTAAAACAAAGCTTCTAGTGTTAGGAATGGGTTACATTAAATCAAATTGTTGACCAAAGGGGCCCACTGGGAAACCCCAAACAACCAGTCTATTTCCAAGGCTGTTGGTTCCTTTCTCCAAATTGACAGTGAAGCCATTCTGCTGAAGACAATACATATACAACTCACTGAACATGGATGAGTTGAACTGGTGCCTACAGAGAGCCTTCATCCTATTCCCCAGTGCTCATGGTACTGGAAAGTTCTCACATGCTACCAAAGGAGAAAGATAAATGCCAATCCACCATATAACCATTGATCTACATTGGTGTCCTGTCTACAAGACAGACTAATACAATTGTGGTACAAACTTATGGGAGTAACCACCCAATATCTGATTCAATTTACCACCCGCTTCATGAGATTGAACCCATCCTTGGCACTGCTTGGGTCACCAAGAACCTGAATCTAGATAGGCCAGGGATCTAAGAGAAAAACCAAATACTGCTTGAACACCACTCAAACTTGTGGCTCTGGCAGGCCTCACCCTTCTCCCCAATTCCATCTGCCTTGCTGAAAACCATTAGATTATATTCCTTACAACTAGCCCTCAAGGTCTACTCCCTTATTTGGCCACTTCCTCTTCCAGAGGCTGACTACCAAAATCCAGTTATCAAAGTATCAAAGTCTAGAAATCAAGGGCCCCCTTTGGCTTACCTAATTAACATTCCCTTAACAAAATGTACATCCTATTCCATTTTAACACAGACCTCCTCTTGTTCTCTTCTTAAAAATTACTCCTGCAAGGTGATTTCTTGCTGTTTTTCTGCCTGTGTCAGAAGAGAGCCACTTTAACTTCTTCCCTGCTTAATGAAGGATCTCTCTGTGAAAATAATAAAACAAAACAAAACAAACAAACAAACAAAAAACACACAAGGCCTTCTAAACATAGCAGGGTTGACACATTAGAACTCACAGAGACTGCTTATTGCTATGCTCCTTTACTAGAACAGTACTGTTTGTTTTTCCCTTAGCTTCCTAGGCTATCTAGTCTCAGATTCCTGGACACCTAAGCAGTGACCAGGAAAGTTTCCATCTCATGGAGTTGTCCTTAAATCTAACCAGATATTGTTGGTTACTCCCATAATCTTTGTGACACTCTTACACTAGCACATCTTACAAGCAGGTCAGCATTGCAAATTAAATGGTTTGTTGATGGGTCGGTGCTTACCTTTTTCCTTTGATAGCATAGAGAGTATCTTCCAGTACCATGAACATGAACATTAGTCAATAGGAGTAAAGACTCTAGACAGGCAATGAGGTGTTGTGTGGTGGTATTGTGTTCCCCAAAATATTGTGTATGCTAATAAACTTATCTGGGGTCAGAGAACAGGACAGCCACAATGTTAAACATGAGGATAGGCAGTGGTAGCATACGCCTTTAATCCTAGCATTCCAGAGACAGAAATCCCTCTGGATTTCTGTGAGTTCAAGGCCACATTGGAAATGGCCAGGCATGGTGACACATGCCTTTAATCCCAGAAAGCCAACCTTTAATCCCAGGGAGTGGTGGTAGAGAGCAGAAAGGTATATAAGGTGTGAAGAAACTCGAGGCATTTTGGCCTGGTTAGGCATTTGCCCTGGAGAGGCATTTGGCCTGGTTAAGCATTTGGCCTGGTTAATCATTCAGGCTTCTAGCAGCAGTTCAGCTGAGATTCATTCTGGATGAGGACTCAGAGGCCTCCAGTCTGAGGAAACAAGACCAGCTGAGGATCCAGCAAGGTGAGGTGGCTGTGGCTTGTTCTGGTTCTCTGATCTTCCAGCTTTACCCCAATACCTGGCTCAGGTTTGATTTTATTAATAAGACCTGTTAAGACTCATGCTACATCGTTGTCTTCAACAATAGGGCTGTTGGACCCCAAAGTTTAGGCTCCTGAGTGGCCACCCCAAGAACCCAGACTCCAGTCTAGTTGATGCAATATCAAGAGGTTTTTATTATGGCTGTATACAGTCGGGCAAACTCTGCTTAAAGAACAAGAGTCACATCTTACCATAGTCACACAGGAACTTTTAAAGGAAAAACCCACACAAGTCACAAGATTACAATTTCCATATAATCACAGAGTGGGTACAATGGGTAGTTACGTCAACCTCAAGGGGGGTATCAAGGGGGGGGAGTGGAGGTCACAGTGGTCTGTAGCATGAATCTTAAAGAGTCTTATTAATAAGATCAAATCTGAGGCCAGTTATTGAGGCGAAATGCTGGAAGGTCAGAGAGACAGAATAAGCCACAGCTACCTCACCTCGCCGGATCCTCAGCTGGTCTTGTTTCCTCAGACTGGAAGCCTCTGAGTCCTCATCCAGAATTGGTCTCAGCTGAACAGCTGCTAGAAGCCTGAAAGCTTAACCAGGCCAAATGCTTACCCAGGCCAAATGCTTACCCAGGCCAAATGCCTCGAGTTTCTGGTCCTCACGCCTTAAATACCTTTCTCCTTTCTACTACCACTCCCTTGGATTGAAGGTTTGCTTTCTGGGATTAAAGGCGTGAGTCACCATGCTTGGGTGTATCCTTGAACATATGGATTTCTGCCTCTGGAATGCTAGGATTAAAGGCGTGTGCTACCACTGCCTAACCTCTGTTTAATATTGTGGCTGATCCGTCTCTGACCCCACATAAGTTTATTAAGGTACACAATATTTTGGGGAACACAATACCACCACAGTGGTCCTTCCTGGAACACCTGCAACTTTCCCAGTCACAGTTGAGCACATCTCTTAGCAGAAATCTCTTTACATTGTTACATGGTTACAGGGGAGTTCGAACAATGGCTGAGTCAGGTTGCCCTGGGAGCTAGATTTTTAGTTTCTTATTTCCTGGTGCTTGAAGTTTCTCATTTCCTGAGGCTTGGGGGTGTAAGCCTGAAGGGTTAGGGTCTTACAGGGCCTTAACATTATTTTTTTGGAGAGCAACCAGTCACCTTGGCAACAGCTGGGTTGTTTGTGGGTTTCCAGGAGCCACTAACTTGTTTAGATGTAACTCATTCCTGAAACTGAAGGCTTCATTTGGTGTTGAAAGATTTTGAGTTGGAGCTCAATCTCCCCTGCTATTTGGAAATTCTGATTAGATCACCTTCATGTATGTATTTTAGGAGGCCTCTACTGTATTAGGTTTCCCTACAACCCCTCAAAGGTCCTTAAGTTTAGCTATCCCTCCCCATAGTCTTTCCATCGCCTCCTATTCCTTTCCCTTCCCCTTTAGTTCCTCAGATTCTAGCCATCTCCTATCCACCCATAACTATTTATCCTATGTTTCCTTCCAAGGAAGATCCCTCCCTCCCTGCTAATCTCTTACTTTATACTTAATCTCTATGGTTCTATAGACTTTTGCTTACTTTACCAATGACTTAACAGCTAACATTCACAGATAAGTAAATATGTATCATATTTGTCTTTCTGGGTGTGGGTTAGCTCACTCAGGATGTTTTACTTTTTTTTTTTTCTGGCTCCATCCATTTATCTGAAAATTTCATGATTTCAGTTTTTAACAGATAGGTAATATCCATTTGTAGATGTACCACACTCTCTTTATCCATTCTAGTGTTAAGTGGCATCTAGGCTGTTTCCAATTTCTGGCTTTATGAATAGGGCTGCAATGAACATGGTTGAGCAAGTATCACTATAGTAGAATGTCAACTTTTACCATGAAGGTATATGTTGAATTTTCTCAAAGGCTTTTTCTACACCTAATGAAATGATCATGTGATTTCTGTAAGTACGTGGGCAAAAAAATACAAAACAAAACAAAACGCTTGCTTAGATAAATTTGCTTTCAATATAAATTAAGTTGATTGAATTATTTAACCTCATTCTATTTCATGTTGCCCATCTAATTTTTTCTTAGGCCATAGAGAAAGCAATTGATTAGATATCAGAGTGTAAGTTTTTTATGTTATACTTTTTCATCTTTTTATTTATATTTCTGTAAAAGAAATCACTAAGGAACAGAGCACTTCTTACATCACTTCAATATATAAAAGTAGATTCACTAGAGACAAGTCATGTAGTACTAGGACTCACCATGAGCATAAGTCTTCAACTTGCTGGAACACCAAGTTGATACAATGCTTACATAAATCTTAAGCGTAGTAAGGAGAGCACACAATGGAAAACACAGTAAGGACTCAAAATGAAAACAAAGATTTAGCCTGCTTTAGTTAAAAAAAAAAAACTAAAAGAGTGACTAGAGGCTGTAGAGGAAGGGGTCACTTAAGGGCTTGTGAAAGATTATCACAAAAGATGCTTAAGCTGGAATGTAGCAGGCTTCTCATTGTGATTATCAGAGGGTGACAGCTATTATTTTGTCTTCATTTTTAGATATAGACACAGTTATTATTCTGACTACAAGTGTTTGGGAGCACGATTTTTCTTCTGCAAGCCTCAGCTATCAGCTGTGAGGGACAAGCTACACTCAGAACACAAGTACAGCATGTTAATCCTGAGCAGTTGAGTCTTCATGTGCAGTTTGATAAATGGCCTGATGTAATCAATAGCACCATTTAGAGCATATAAATGTCATTTTAAAAAATTTTAATGTATGAACTACTTGCAGTGGTCATAGTCACCCAGAGTTCAAGGATCGGTCAGCATTAAATACTGGCAGAATAATAAAGTGAGTGATAAAATTTTAAATAAAGTTTCCTCCAAAAGTAAAGGAGAATTGCTGTATAAGTTGCAAAAAATCCACTGTAAATAAATTTCCAAAATATTTAAAAGTATGTATGTCTTAAAAATAACACTTAAAGTTCCTGTTTAACTAGATCATAGTATAAATCAAAATTTCCATTAACATTGGTGTGGTAAGATTTATAAGTGGGCAGTTTGATGTTTCAGTTTGTGTCTTATAGTGAGTGGCTGTTCTGCCTTAGACACTCAGGCTATGCTCTTAGAGATAAATGATCTAGAACAGAATTTCCAATCCAACTTGAAAAGAGATAAATCACAAACACTTGACCCAGAAAGGCTAGGTAACAAGGAGGGCCCAAGGGGGAAAACTTGGATCTCCCTGGAAGGAGAAATAGAAGAAATTTCATGGGTGGATCAGGTGGGGTGTGGTGGGGAGAGTACTGAATAAGCTGACTGGAAAAGGGGGCATTTCAGGGTCAGGTAGAAACCTGGTGCAAGGGAAACTCCCAGGAATCTAAAAGGATGACCTTAGCTAAGACACCCAACAACAGAGGATATATAGCCTGAACTGGTTATCTCCTATGACAAGGCAAGTCTTCCAGTGGAGGGATTGGGATACCAGCCCAGCCATATAACCTTTGACCTACAATCAGTCCTGCCTATGGGATGTACTGGGGGTAAGGGTGATTCAGAGATTGTGTGAGTGGCCAACCAATGACTGGTCTAGCCTGAGACCCATGCCATGAGAGTGAGCTTACCTTTGACACTGCCTGGAGAACCAGGACCCAGAGGCTGGATGGCTCGTAGACCAAAGATAAAATCAAACAAGATGTGAGACAAAAATGTCACTATAATGATGTCTAACGATATTCTGCTCTACTCATAGATTGGTGCCTAGCCCAATAGTTATCACAGAGGCTTCATCCAGCAACTGGTGGAAACAGATGTAGAGACCTACAGACAAATATTAGGTTGGGCTCAGGGAATCATGCTGAAGAGAGGGAAGTATTGTAGGAACCAGAGGGATCAAGGACATCACAAGAAAACCCAAGGAATCAACTAACCCTGGCACATAGGAGCTCACAGAGACTGAACTGACAACTTCGGAGCCTGTGTAGGACCAACCTAGGCCCTCTGCATATATGGGGCAGTTGTGTGGGCCTCCTACCAGTGGGAGCAGGGCTATCTCTGATTCTTTTGCTGGCTATTGGGAACATATTTCTCATTTTGGGTTACCTTGCCCAGTCATAATACAAGGAGGGGTGCTTAGTCTTACTGTAACTTGATATGCCCTGTTTTGTTGATATCCATGGAGGGCCTGGCCTTTTGTGAATTGAAAAGGAGGAGAGTTGGGGGAGGGCAGAGGGTAGGGAGTGGGGAGGAACTAGAAGGAGAGGAGGGAGAGAAAACTGTAGTAGGAATGTATATATATAAAACATAGCAGAAAGAATATGAAGTAGGTAAGAAACACAAAACTCTTAAAACAGAGCATGCTGTTGACAGCTGTGGGCATTTATGTTTCAAAGCATTTATGTTTCAAATCCCTGGGGATATACAAATTACTTTTAGCAGATTTTTAATTGTAATCCTAGTGTATTCCAAAATGTTTTGAATATAAGGAAGAAATTAAATTTGTATAAAATATTAACTCCATAATAGATTGTGATTTTTTAGAAAAATTTGCATAATTTAAATCATAAATTTAATTATTTTGGTAATTTTCATGTTAACAAGCTATGCTCTCTTAATTTATTTGCTATACAGGTTATCAAAACCTTGTGAGCAGGGCAAATAAAAGTTTTTTGTGATGTCGCATATACTTGATCTTTGAAATATAGTAAGAAATATTAAAGTTTTACCAATTATTTACTATGTAAAACTGCATGACCAAGTTACCCAATCCAATGTGCCCACATTGAATGTCCAAGGTCTGGAAGTCATTACATTGTGGAAATCTTACTCTATAATACATCAAACAATAATGTGATCTTTATAGTTATTTGAAATTCTTACCATACATAGACCTTCCTTTTGTTCTCTTTATCCACTCTATGAATTAAATTTCCTTTGGAAAAAAAAATCTTATTATCAGTAGAAATCAAAGGGAAACTTTTATTTGGAAGCATTTTAATAAAATACAGACACAGTTACTTTAACTTCTACGCCAAGTTGTTCATTCTTGGTGTGTACAGTATTTAAACATTATTTACAATCTTGATTTACTACCATGCAGTAATTTGCATAACTGAAATAGAAAGTCATTTGTGTCTTCATTCTTAACAGCCTTATTCTCTATTCAATATTTGGTATTTATTGTGATCATTGAAAATAATGTGGGGCTGGGAGGGATCAAGTTTTGAGGAGGGATGGAGGGGAAGAAGAGAGGCAGGTGGAATTGGAGGCACTAATTTCCACCTAATGCACTGGAAAGCAAAAATAAAAATAAAATTAGAAAAAGTACTTGATGTATATTTAATAGACAAAATACTTTTAGACATTTTGAGAACTTGTCAAATACATAGAATGATCCTCTCTTACTTACTCCTTCCAGTATATCCGTATATTATATAGTGTTCGTGATTTCAGGTTTTTGAAAAACTGTATTCTTTACAACATGGCAATAAATGGCTTGATATATCATGTGAGAACTTTTGTTCCCTCTGCTCAGATATTTGTTATATACTCCTAACTGCTGCCTAGTTTTGCCTCAGTATTTATCTTTCAGTTTTAAAACATTTTCTGAGGCAAAACCTGTCAATGGATGGATGTTCATAGTAACTTTGCTCATAAATGACAAATCTGAAGTGATTCAAGATTTTGTTTAATAAGTATAAAGTCAATTGAGATGCATTCATACCATGGAAAATTATTCACCATTATAAAGGACTGGGTTTCAAGACACAGAAAAATGTGAGTGCTTATCACATGAATGACTCTATACATTATTTTATTTCAGTCATGTGTCATTTTTGAAGAGATAAAACTAAAGTCATAATAAAAAAATTAGTAGCTGGCAAGGCATCAGGAGAGGGCTATGGAAACAAGAGGGCACATTATGAGAAGAGTAATATCATAAATGATACCATGATAGTTACTAGGTACATGGAAATATCAACCATAATGTGGTAAATTAAAAAAATCATTTACAAATCAAGAGATGCCCATAATTTAATAAAGATTATGACAATATTACTCTGTTGTGGATTTTTTAAATCATTAGAAAAAAGAGAGATAAAAGCAATTCATATCTGTAATTGTAGAAATAAGTTGAAACTCAAAATCTTTTTCTGAATAGAGTTGTACTCTTTAAAATGTTATACAAAAGCACTCCACTCCACATGGTGGGATGTCCAGACATGGAGATAAATTGATATGATGTGAAGCCTATTTCTCACTAGTTGAATAAAGTGTTTTTGGAAGGAAAGAGAAGATGTTTACATCATCCATGTGATAATGGGTCATTAGGATGAGCATTTTTTTATTTGAATACTTGATTAAATCAAATACCTTATATATATACATATATATGTGTATATATATACATATATTACACAAACACCCATACATGCAACTTAAAAAAGAAATAATTTATTATGGCACACTTTTTAAGCCATGACTTATCTGAGACCAAAGCCTATCTTGTAACTGTAACTCTTAGATCCTATGAAGTAAAACATCAAACTACATACTTGCAATATGCAACACCATGTAATTAATTCTCCCATTTCATAAGTGAATAATGAATGCATAACACAGAATGATTGGACCAAAGCAAGGTTAGAAAAAAAATCAAGGGAAAACACACACACACACACACACACACACACACACACACACACTCAAAGTCCTACAATTTTGCAGCCCCATTTCCAGCATTCAGAATTTGGTACTTGTGAAGAAATCATTTAGGCTATGAATGGCTTGGGCATTTCCACCTCTGTCTCTGTTTCATGAATCAGACACAGCCTATCTCTTCAGCTAATTCTACTCTATAGTTGCATCATTTCCTCAGTGGCATCCCACTATCTTAGAATATCCAATATTCTGGGAGTCTCTACTTCAAATTAGGATGTATCTTTTTCACAGTGGTCTCTAGGTATCTCCTTCCAAGGACACAGATGTAACATGAATCTTAAAAGTTCTTATTAATAAAATCAAACCTCAGGCAGGTATTGGGGTGAACACTGGAAGATCAGAGAGACAGAACGAGCCACAGCTAACCTCACCTGGCAAACTTCTCAGCTGGTCTTGTTTCCTCAGATTGGAAGCCTCTGTGTCCTCATATCCGAATGACTCTCAGCTGAACTGCTGCTAGAAGCCTGAATGCTTAACCAGCTAAATGCTTCTCCAGGCCAAATGCCTGTCCAGGGCAAGTGCCTCTCCAGGGCAAGTGCCTCTCCAGGGCAAGTGCCTCTCCAGGGCAGATGCCTACCCAGGCCAAATGCCTTGAGTATCTTCTACATCTGGCACCCAACGTTCGTGGTACGAATTCATGAAAAAGGTGCTTGTGGGCCCCAGCTCAGGCCCAAACTACACTCGGCCAGTTGTGGTGAAGCACACTGGTTGGATTCACTGAAGAAGGCAGAGGCAGGAGGAGCCTGAGTTTGAGGCTGGCCTAGGAGGCTTGCTAAGAAGCAGCTTCGGTCAAGACCGGGCTACAAACGGTGGCAGTGGGACCGTGGAGGCAATGGCTGCTGCTCCACGTTGCTGGCTGCTTCTCATCATGTTGGTGACTGCGGTGATGCTGCTACCTGGGACAAAGAGTTTACTACTGCTGGTTCAGAGAAGATTTGCCAGGACAATTGTGTTACAAGAAAGCATCGGCAAAGGTCAGTTTGGAAAATTTTGGCAAGACAAATGGTGGGGAGAAATTGCTGTGAAGATTTTCTCTTCTAGGGAAGAATGTTCATGGTTCCGAGAGACAGACATTTTTCAGACTGTGATTACTCCAAACCACAGAGGAGGCACAAAAAAAAAAAAAAAAAAAAAAAAAAAGTCTGCAGG
>CABHPQ010160311.1:14924-28117 GCA_902168405.1 Peromyscus aztecus | reverse complement strand
AAAAAAAAAAAAAAAAAAAAAAAAAAAAGTATTGAATCATATTTACTGACTTGGAAATTGTTCATGACAGTTTGGTTGGGAAAACATATTGAACTTGTACAATCCTGATCATATTGAATATTTTAGAAAAAGACATACACATACACAAATACTATAATTTGTACAAATGATTGGAGGAACAAGCGCCAAAACCAATGATTGTAATATAGAAGAACATGAGGATGACATCACACATAAATAACTTTTTAGCTAAGCTGACATAGCACCGAACTGTCTTTATGTGTGTGTTGATATATCTCTAGACAAAGGGAATTCTCAGCCTTAATCAGAGAAACTTCGCTTTGCCTAAACAGTGGCCTTCCTGGCTGCCCAGGTGCTCTTTGCTTTGTTTTATTGTTGTTTATTTTGGCTATTTATTTCTTGTTTGTTTTTTGCATAATTTACTTTATAGAGGGTCTACGTGTGGAGGTAAGAGATAAATTTGCAGGAGTGGATTCTTTCCTTCCACTATGTCGGTCCCAGGGATCCAATTCCGGTCATCAGATTTGGAGGCAGGCCCCCTTAACACACTGTCCCCAGCACAGTCGTTAAGCAACCACCCATTTAGTCTCCTAATGGGTCCAGTGAGGTTCACAATGAGAGAGATTTCCATGAGAAGGTGAAGTTCCAACGTTATGTGTCTGGAAAGAGGCCATATTATCCCTGCATGGAGCCCTCAGATGAGACAAAGCATTCCAGCTCAGTAAGAGAACCAAGGGTCGGCGGTGGTGGCACATGCCTTTAATCCCAGCACTCGAGAGGCAGAGGCAGGTGAAAAGAGAGAGAGAACCAAGGAACAGAAAGCAGCCCTAACAATAATACCCCCTCCCCCAAATTTTGTAACATGCTGGGGCTTAACTCTGAGGTAAATTTGCCTTGCATGTAAAAATGATAACATTACTTTTTAGCTCCTTGATCTTTGAACGATTCTCAGGTGGCCTGGCTATGTATCTAAGATGACCTTGAATTACCTACCGAGTCTCTACCTGTATCTCCAAAGTGACTGGATTACAGGGATACACTATAATGCCCAAGAGTCACGTGGTCCTCAGTAAATTCTTTACACTATAAAAACCAAGAAAATAACTGGACGTTATCTGTTTATGAAATAAAAAATTACAAAAATTACTCACTTTTAATTAAAAAAGGAGTTTTCATCCTGGAAAATTTTTCAAATGAAGATGTCTATCACTGTGAAAATAAAATCACTGTGAAAATAAATTGTAACTCTATATACCTGGGCTCATTATGACCCACTGCATTCCTCCAGCTTGTGTTCCATTGATGGTATCATAAGATTCAACATGACTATAGTCATGTTGAACGTAGATAGACAAGGTGTTTGTGTTTGAAATATTATACATCCAAAAGGCTTCTGACACACATCTTACACATGTTGCTAATTATGTAGTAAACTCTTTTTGTAAATAAATTCAATATATCTACTAATTTACATGTCTACACATATTTACTATTTCTTCTAATAGTCTGCAGCAACAGCAGGAAAAATTTCTTATTAATTTTCTTCAATCTTCACTCACTCTACCAAAAACTCAATTATCTATTTTCAACAATCCTAGGCTAATTATAAGAATGTGTATTAAAGAACCCTAGAGTGAATATAATTTTAAAAAAATCCACATTTGTATTCTATCAACTATTTCTGCAAGTTATACTGTTGTATTTCAACTAAATTTTTCCATTGTGCAAGTGAATGTGTGTGTGTGTGTATGTATGTGTGTGCGTATGTGCATACTTGTGTACTTAGGATTGTTTCAGAGCCTTAAACACCATAGAATCCTTAAATACAGATGAATTTATATTACCAAACCTTCTTCTATAATTCCAACATAAATTCAGTGGTTTCACAAGGGATATTGTAAATAAATTTAAAATAAAAAATAAAAAATCACATGGAACATTACCTTAGAATTTCATTTTCTTGTTCTTTCTGTAATTACCTTTTGAAAGACTTCTATGGCTTTGGCAATATGGAATTGGCATTATAGAAATCAAGATTATTGAATAAGAATACTTTTGATCTTATAAGCCTACAGTGTAAGGAGGAGGAGAAAAACAAATTCAAATGCATCAATTAGCTAAGTGAGTATATTACATGAGACTACAAATGTAAATGGCTCTTCTGGAGAACAATCTGTTGGTAATTAGATAAATGAGATGCATCAGCACACACTTAATAGGGAATACAGTAGCTAAATTATCCATCATTCATACATTCCACTAGTAAAAAAAATTATGTGATTTATAATGGAATCAGTTGCAGCAGTCAGAGGCAACAAGACAAAGGTAGATACACCCCCATAGAACTATTGCAAAAGTTCGTTGACTCACTTAGAAAACAATGTAAGTTATGGCACAATACCACTTAGTACTTATGCAATTTAAATTTTTACTTAATTTAAATTGTATTACATACTTTTACTGTATCTAAAATCTTGATAATGAAAATGTAACTTTTGTGTTACATTTTTTTTGTGTTTATCCTGTGAAGTAAAATACCTGTGAAGTGTTGTAGCAGTGTGGGGAATCCTGCTTCCCAAATAGATCTAAGCAACATGCAAAGTCTATGCAGGACAGAACACTTTATATACAGGAATGTCTCTAATGATAAGCTAACAAAGCAACATGTAAATGATACACTTTTCAAGAAGTATTGAGTGTTTTGCTAAAATAAATAAATTGATCTTATTTTACTAAGTTGAATTATTTTCTTGCATAAATATTTGTATTAACAGTTCTTTTAAAGGCTTATACCCTCAAATATATACTAATTTTCAACTTTATATATTTAACTTTCAAAATTTGTATATATAATTGGCAAACTATATCTCAATAACAACCAATGTAAATAGCACTATAAATTACTTAACATTTATTTACAAAACTCACACTTTCATTATCAAAATTTTGTTAAAATTTAAACAAATGTTGATTTTGCTATGTTGGCATATTTCCATTAAAATGGATATATCCTAAATAACTTTGCATTTATGATGAAATTATAAGTGTTAAGCACAGAATTATTAATATTCATTTTAAGGGCAATTTTAGAATTTACATTAATTATTTTTATTGCTTTAAATTAAAATATATTTACATCATTTCTCCCTTCCCTTTCCTCCCACAAACTTACCTGTGTATACACTCCTACACTCTTGCTCCATATTAGAAAGGAATCATGGTTTTCTTTCTTTCTTTGTTATTGTTTCACACACACACACACACACACACACACACACACACACACACACAACCTGCTTAGGTCATTTAATATTACTTGTATGTATAACTTCAGAGCTGACCATTCGGTAATGGAAAACCAGTTAAGGGGTTCTTCCCTGAAGAGGCCCTTTTCTCCTACTCTGGGCATTCCTTAGTTGCCTGCAGCTCTTTATCTAGGGATGAAATCCCGGGAGATTTTTTTCCCCTTCTGTGTTAGCATGTCTGTTGGTGTTGTATTTCTTCTAGTCTTGTTTAGACAGCCATGTTGCTGAATTCCTCATTCTCACATCGTTAGTATTTCATTTCAAATAGTCCAATTGTTCTGGAATTTTGATTTCTACATTTCATACAATATATTTTAATCACATTCTTTCCCCTCCTCCACATCACCTTCGATCATCCAGAAATCCCTACTTAATGAATTTCATGTTCTTTGTATTTTAAAAAATAGTTCTAAAATGTATAAGAAGAAAGAAAAATAGAAAATGGTTGGTAATATTTCAAGATATAAATGGTTAATAAATATAATTCAACTAGTCAATTGAATCAAAGAAAATATAAATTTCATAATTTAAAAAAAATGATTGCTATAGAAGTAGTAGTTCCATGTGGTCAAGACAGAGATAAGAATAGGTTGGCACAGTTAGCATTAAGGGGACTTAAATTAAATAACACATCAAGCATCATAATTGAAATTGTTAGGTATGGTAAACAAAAGTTATTTATATACAAAATATATTAGTTCACTTACATGTGGGTTCTAAAAATGCCAAACACATGTAACTGTTTAAAACAGATGTTGCCAAGTAGTGATGGGAAAATGTAGATCAGTTGGTAAAATGTGAAATTACACAAAGGAATAAATCTAGATATATATCATATAAATCTATAGCAAATAATGTTATATTTTGCAAAATCTCTCAGATAATAGGTGCTAGGTAACTCTATTGAGATGGTCAACAAATTTGTTTGACTATAGAACTAATTTCAATATACATATGAAGGATGATCACACACACACACACACACACAGACACACACATCATGTAATGCACTTATATAAATACAATTAATTAAAAATTTTACTGAAATCAGCCACTCAGAAACTCCAATAATAGCATTTCCATATATTTAACAAGTCTTGTATTTAAACTCTATCCTTATAAAGAAATGCTGTTTCTCTCTACCTTTATTGTGACTTTATTGACAAAATTATCTCTGGCACTAAGTCAGCCCGTCTTCCTCGGTGCCCTTTTCAACCGCAATGCTCAGGTGAATGTTTTATGAGCACTTTCCTCCTTGCTTATCTGTATTACCTGCCTCAGTGTCTGAACTCTCTGACAGGACTGGAAGCCCCCATTTCAAAACGTATTTAGTACCTTTCAGAGCAATAAATAAACTTTACTGGTTAAAGCACATTGTGCAGAGTAGTTAGTGCAAATGGGTAACACATCTTTAAATGTGGGACAAGCACAGGCAGCCGTAAAAATTCCATTAGGATATTTTGAAATATTTGAAATGACTACCATATCCTAAAGACAATTCTTTAACATATATGTAAGAAATATTCTTGACTTCTTCCTATTAGAATCCTATTAGAATCTCCCTAAAATAATGGATTCTAACTTATTAGAATTTCCAGTAAATCCTGAGTAATAAATGAGACAGTGGTTATCTAGATATGTCCATGAGGCTAGGGTATTTCACACATATACAAAATATATACATATATACATATGCATGTGTGTGTACTGTAGTTATGATTTACTATGATAGAAAATTAATTACTTGTTCAACATATAACATTAGCAACTTTTTTCAAAAGTGAAGCCTGAATAATTTTGACCAAACATCATATGTCAAAACATTCAATTGGGAAAGTATTGTGATAGTTTCAAGACAGAGCAGAGAGTAAGGTCATTAAAAGTTTGAAAACTCTGCAAATTATTTCAGTTTTCCTTATGCACTCATAGCTTTTAAATAGGAAAATAGTTTTATTTATGAATATTCACCTAACACTAGCAATAATTACTTTCTTAATTAAAATGTAAGTCCTTATACATAGCATGATTATAAGAATACTGATTTCAAAGCAAAGGACAGACCTCATTGCAAAGTTTTTGTGCTATTGTGCCGATCATGTGTTCTATGCTAAAAATCACACTACATAGTGATTTTAGAGATTAAATTTCATACATAGAAAGTCATCACAACCATTTTAATTAATCTCTCTTCTGCTTTCCACAAGGGTAATAGCTATCCTACAATTCTTTCAGAACATGTAATTGCAGGAATAGAAAAAAAAATCTGGGGGACCACTACTAAATACTGAACTAATGGAAAACCACAGGAAAAAAAAATCACTTCATGACCTGAATTCCTGCCTGCTTTGACCACCTAAAAAGAGAAACATCTGGAAATACCTAACTTCTACAACAACAAGTCTTTCCTGTCACTGAATTATCTTTCAATATTTTCGTCTACTTTTTATTATTCCATGTTAACAGCAGGAAACTTTCATGTACTGAGTTATATTTCAAGCTTTTCCTAGATAAGTCATTAGAGTTCCTCTGACATTTTTCTTGAGAAAGCAGATTCCTAACTCAAATTAGTATCAGATTTTTAAATGCTGTGAGTTTTTCACCTGATAGGAATTCTAGAAAATATGAAAGTTATGAAAGTTGAAGAGCATATCTGACTTTGAGAAGCTCAAACTTATACACACCTACATGTAGACAAAATAATTAATGGCTAAAGACAATAAAGTAAGAATACTAAGATCATTATCAAAATACATAGTACAGAAAAATCATCTCTAAGATGAGAAGTAATGTGGGGAATGATCAAGACTTCTTGGAGCAGGCTATCTTTATGGAAACATCAATTCTGCATCTGAGAAGCAGCAAAACCACACTTGAAACTGTTCAGAGCAGGGTGGTGACTTATAAAATTTGTAAATAAGCACATCCACAATAGTACTGATTAACTGAAAGGACATCAGGACAGCTTGGAAGCAGGGGCCTAATTTAAGAAAGCTGAAATGTTTGAGCAGGATCTCACAGGACAAGAGAGCTAATAGCAGGTTCTTAAATGAGGAATTCACTCTTCTGTAGAAAAGATTTGGGCAGCGCTTTATAGATTTCTTTTCAGGCAATTTTCATGTAATTAAAATTGAATCCTGGCTTTTATTAAGTTCCAGTTATGAGAAATATTCCCAAAAGGAAAATTAATTTCTCCTTCAATTATCCTTTTGAGATATCTGCATCAGGGATACCTGAATAAAAGATATGCAGTTCTATGTCAGTTAATGTAGTACATAATCATATAAAAAGGTTAAAGTTAAACAATTATATCATGAAATACATGATAACACTGTTATTAACATTGACAGAAACAGTATAAACATAAATGTTAGGAAGAATATTGAAAGAATTGCAAAGAATATTCTTAATGGAGAATTTTTGCTTCAGAATTGCTATACAAACCATGCACTAGATATAGGCTATTCTGAAATGCTTTGGACACTAAGACCAGTGTCTCTGACAATGTTATTTTTAATTTCAAAGTCATTTTTTTAGCATGAAAACTCTTTTGTATAATGGGCTCTTAGCTCTTAATAATAATTTTCATTTTTTTCTAAAAAAAACTATGCTAAAACATTGCCTTTGATCCAGGTGTTGAAATAACACAATGTGTAATAGTATCATATTTTTGTGTAGGCACAAAACACACATGTAGATACATAAGTACAAGGTTTCACTGGAACATCTTTTCTACTGGTCAGTTCCTGAGGTGCAATTTTAAGGTATTCTAGCATCATATTTGTCTTAGAGCTACTATTGATATGCTGAAACACCAGGATCTAAGAAATTTGGAAAGGAAAGGGTTCATTCAGTTTGTGCTTCCACATCACAGTTCGTCATCAAAGAAAGTCAGAACAGGAATTCAAGCAGGTCAAGGTCTTGGAGGCAGAGGCCATGAATGAGTGCTGCCTGCTGGCTGCCTCATTGCGTTCTCAGCCCGCATTTTTATAGAACCCAGGACCACCAGTTCAGGTTTGACCCAACCCACAATGGACTGGGCCTTCCCCCATCAATCATTGATTAAGAAAATGCTCTACAGTCTTGACTACAGTCTGATCTTGTGCAGGCATTTTCTTAATTGAGGTTCCCTGCTCTACGATGTCTTTAGTTTGTATCAAGTTGACATAAAACTATCCAGCACAATGCTCAGTAGAGGTTCATTAAATTAGAAGTTTAAAACAACAAGCAAATCAACCCATCCTCCCAAGTACTCTGGATGAGTCTGAAGTAAGTTGTAAGAACAGTTTATATTATATTTTAAGACAGTAGTAATTTACATTTAATAGTACTTCATCCTTTTGAACATTTATTATAAAGTAGTATCCAAGCATAATCTTGTTTTTTCTACAGAAATACATTTTGTTTGCTGCACAAAATTCACTGTTACATCAAATTTAAACCCACACAGTACACATTTATTCTTCAAATTATATGAAAGTAATATAGTTTATGATGAAGAAATAAAATTTTAAAGTTAGCTGAATACTTGTTATTTTAAGTGAAACAAAATATTTAATATACTTCCTGCTTACAAAGTGCATTATGGTAGATTCTATGTGACAATGATTATATCTAAGAATTTATTACATTCTTACTTTTTCTTATGCAATATAAATATGTTAATTTTTACTTTTGAGAATTTGTGTTTTAAGTCTTTTGGTTTGCATGACATTTTACCTATTTTGAGATTACAGTATCATGCTTTGGTTTATGTGCACATTTGGTAGTCAAAACTCTAGGCAACTGAAAAATCTATCACCTTAAATATTAATCATTTTATTGTAGTGACTTTGAGAAATTCCTCTCTTACCACTTCACTGAAGTATTTAACATTATTTGCTTTTAAATGCAAAACACACATAAATATGTTCATAGTAAATTCATAAGAAATTACATCATATTCTCTAGACTTTATTATCAACAAGTTGCTACAAAGCCATTGATGATCATTATATTTTTATGATTAATATGGTTTGGGTTTATTTTTAAGTATTTTATTTTTTCTGTTTTTTTTTTTTTCCTTTGGTTTTTCGAGACAGGGTTTCTCTGTGTAGCTTTGCGCCTTCACTCACTCTGTAGCGCAGGCTGGCCTCAAACTCACAGAGATCTGCCTGCCTCTGCCCCTTGAGTGCTGGGATTTAAGGCGTGCACTACCACCGCCCGGCTAAGTATTTTATTTTTCATGTGCACTCAATTCAAGTGTTTTCTTTTCCTAACAGAATCTTACAAACATACCAGTACAGACCCAAAGAACTCATTGCCTTGAAGTGGGAAAAATGTTCCGTATTTGCATTAGCTACTTCTCCCTTGGTTGTGAAAAATGATATGAAATGAAAGACTAAAAGTAGAGTAGCTTTTTGTTTCATGATTTTAGTGAGTTCTCAGTTCATCATGGCAAGAGAGGCAGAGTAAAAGAATCAGGTGCGTCCATTCTAATGAGACCTTCTGTTAATTCTTCACAGCAGAGTAGAGGGGATTGAAAATGCAGGCCAGAGACAGAGTGGGTCAGACCTTCAAAGGTTTGTGAGTAATGAAATACTTCCACTCAACAGACCAAGGTCTCAAAGTCCCACCCTCTTCACATTATTTCCACAAGTTGGGTACTGTGACTACTGAACTAAAAGATAAACAATACGCAATATGGCAAACCATAGCCAGCATCTAAAAGGTTTTAAAATAATCTATGTTCCATTTGGACAGCCCTACACTTATGTATCTTTAATTTGCATTTCCCTGGTGACTAGGGATGTTGAACTTTCTTTAAGGGCTTCTCAAACATTTGAGTTTCCTATTGTGTAAATTCTCAGTCTAGATCTGCACCCCGTTGTTAATCAGGTTATTTGTTTCATGATCCAGTTGTTTAAGTTCTTTACATATTTTTTGATATTAGCCCTCTATCAGATTTGTAGTTAGTAAAAATCTTTTCCCATTCTGCAGGTTGCCACTTTGTCCCAATGACAACATCCTTTGCCATGCAGAAGTTTTCAAGACCATGAAATTCCATTTATTATGTGTTGATATTAGTGCCTGCACTAATGATGTTTTGTTCAGAAAGTCTTCCTATGTCAATGAATTCAAGGCTATCCCCCTTTTTCTCTTCTATCAGACTCAGTGTATCTTGTATTTATGTTATGGTTTTTGATCCACTTGGAGTTGAATTTGAATAGGTATAGAGAGTGCATAATCATGTCTTGTTCCTAATTTTAACGGAATGTCTATGAGTTTCTCTCCATATAAGGTGTTGTTACATAAAGGATCGCTATAAATTGCTTGTATTATGTTGGGGTAGGTTCCTTGTACACTAAGCTCTTTAGATACTCAGGACTTTTATCATAAGGGAGTGTTGGAGTCTTTCAAAGAACTATTCTGCATCTAATTAAATGATCATGTGGTTTTTATATTTCAGACTGTTTATATGGTAGATTATATTTATTGATTTACATATCTTGAAAAATTCCTGCTTCTCTGGGATGAAGGTTACTAGATCATGATGGATCACCTCTTTCATGTACTCTTGGATTCAATTTGAAATAATTCTATTAAGAATTTTTGCATTGCCTGGTGGTGGTGGCACATGCCTTTAATCCCAGCACTGGGGAGGCAGAGCCAGGTAGATCTCTGTGAGTTTGAGGCCAGCCTGGGCTACAGAGTGAGTTTCAGGAACGGCACAAAGCTACACAGAGAAACCCTGTCTCAAAAAAACAAAAAAAAATTAGAATTTTTGCATCTGTGTACATAAGAGTAATTGGTCTGTACTTATTTTTTTTAAGTAGTTAAGGTATCAAGGTAAATGTAACCTCACTAAATGAACTGGGTAATATTCTATCTGTTTCTATTTGGTGAAATAATTTGAGGGGTATTTGCTTTAACTCTTCTTTGAACATTTCTTATAAGTTAAAGTAAAAAACATCTGGATCTTGAGCTATTTTTGCTTGGGAGACTTTTAATTACTTCTATTTCACTAGGGTTTATCATTCTGTTTATATTACTTCTATGATATTGATTCAGCTTTTTTAAGTGATAAATATTGAGAAAATTCTCCATTTATTTTACACTTTTCAATTTGGTGGAGTACCTATGATTTCCTTTGTGTCTGACATTATGCCCCCCTTTTCATTTATAATTTTCTTTTTTTTAGTTTTAATTTCTTTATTTTATAATTTAATTTTACATATCAGCCATGGATTCCCCTGTCCTTCTCCCTCCCCCACCCCCACCCCAGCCTTCTCCCCAGCCCAGCCCTATGGTGATATTTTCTTTTGTACTAAATGTTATTTGTATGTTAATAAATAAAGTTGCCTGGCAGTTAGAGCTATTAGCAAGCCATAGGAAAGCTGGGGGGTGGTGGTGCATGCCTTTAATCCCAGAACTTGGTAGGCAGAGCTAGGTAAGTCTCTGTGTGTTCAGGGATACAGCCAGCATTGGATACACATGCCTTTAATCTCAATACCAACCATAGAAGACCTGAAGGTCTGTACAGAAAGGCAGTGACGAGGCTGTCATATGGTTGGGTTTACAACCAATGAGAAGGCAGAACAGAGACTATATAAAGACTTTAACACAGAAAGTAGCTCTCCTTTGGAGAGGTAGGACCACGGCAGGAGGAAGGGTAAGGTTTTAGCTCTTAGCTCTGACCTCTTGGCTTTCTTCTTTGCATTGGTTCTGTGTTTCTTATTTAATAAGACGGTTGGTTACATCTACACACACCCCATTCTCATCTCCTCCAGGGCAAAGACTCCCCTGTGGATTCACTTCAGCCTGGTAGATTCAGTCCAGGCATGTCCAGTCCCCTCCTCCCAGACTGAGCAAAGTGTTCCTGCATAAGCCCCAGGTTCCAAACAGCCAGCTCATGCACTAAAGACAGGTCCTGATCCTACTGCCTGGGGGCCTCCTAAACAGTTCAAGTTAATCAACTGTCTCACTTATCCAGAGGGCCTGATCCAGTTGGGGGCTCCTCAGCTATTGGTTCATAGTTCATGTGTTTCCATTAGCTTGGCTATTTATCCCTGTGCTTTTTCCAGTCTTGGTCTCAACAATTCTTGCTCATACAATCCCTCTTCTTTCTCACCAATTGGACTCCTGGAGCTCCACCTGGGGCCTGGCAGTGGATCTTTGCATCTGCTTCCCTCAGTCATTGGATGAGATTTCTAACATGACAGTTAGGGTGTTTGGCCATCCTATCAACAGAGTAGGTCAGTTCGGGCTGTCTCTCGACCATTGCCAGTAGTCTATTGTGGAGATATCTTTGTGGATTTCTGGGGACCTCTCTAGCACTTTGCTTCTTCCTATTCCCATGAGGTCTTCATTTATCATGGTCTCTTATTCCTTGTTCTCCCTCTCTGTTCTTGATTCAGCTGGGATCTCCCGCTCCCCTAAATTCTCTTTCCCTGGAAACTTGCCCTTCATTACCCCCACTCACGTCCAGGTTGTTCATGTAGATCTCATCCATTTCTCTGTCATTGGGCAATCCCTGTGTCTTTCTTAGGGTCCTGTTTTCTAGGTAGCCTCCCTGGAGTTGTGAGTAGCAGTCTAGTCATCTTTGTTTTACATCTAGTATCCTCCTATGAGTGAGTACATACCATGTTTGTCTTTCTGAGTCTGGGTTACCTCAGTCAGGATGATTTTTTCTAGATCCCTCTATTTGCCTGCAAAACTCATGATGTCATTGTTTTTCTCTGCTGAGTAGTACTCCATTGTGTATATGTACCACATTTTATTTATCTTATTTTATTTTATTTATTTATTTGAAGGGCATCTGGGTTGTTTCCAGGTTCTGGCTATTATAAACAATGCTGATATGAACATAGCTGAGCAAGTGCCCTTGTGGTATGATTGAGCATTCCTTGGGTATATGCCAAAGAGTAGTATAGTTGGGTCTTGGGGGAGATTGATTCCCAATTTTCTAAGAAAGCACCATATTGATTTCCAAAGTGGTTGTACAAGCTTGCATTCCCACCAGCAGTGGAGGAGAGTTCCCCTAGCTCCACATCCTCTCCAGCATAAGGTGTCTTCAGTGTTTTTGATCTTAGCCATTCTGACAGGTGTAAGGTGGTATCTCAGAGTCGTTTTGATTTGCATTTCCCTGATGATTAGGGATGTTGAGCAATTTCTTAAATGTCTTTCAGCCATTTGAGCTTCCTCTGTTGAGAATTCTATGTTTAGTTCTATAGCCCATTTCTTAATTGTGCTGTTGGGCATTTTGATGTCTAATTTCTTGCATTCTTTATATATATTCTGGATATAAGCCCTCTGTCAGATGTGGGGTTGGTGAAGACCTTTTCCCATTCTATAGGCTGTCACTTTGTCTTGTTGACCATGTCCTTTGCTCTACAAAAGCTTCTCAGTTTCAAGAGGTCCCATTGATGGATTGTTTCTCTCAGTGTCTGTGCTACTGGTGTTATATTTATGAAGTGATCTTCTATGCTGATGCATTCAAGACTACTTCCTACTTTCTCTTCTATCAGGTTCAGAGTAAATGGATTTATGTTGAGGTCTTTTATCCACTTGGACTTAAGTTTTGTGCACGTTGACAGATATGGAGCTATTTGCAGCCTTCTACATGTTGACATCCAGTTGTGCTAGCACCATTTGTTGAAAATGCTTTCTTTTTTCCATTGTACAGTTTTGGATTCTTTGTCAAAAATTATATGTTCATAGGTGTGCAGATTAATGTTAGGGTCTTCAATTTGATTACATTGGTCCACATATCAGTTTTTATGCCAGTACCAAGCTGTTTTTATTACTACAGATCTATAGTAGAGCTTGAGGTCAGGGATCGTGATGCCTCCAGAGGTTTTTCTATTGTACAGGATTCTTGTGGCTATCCTG
>CABHPQ010160310.1:25176-45608 GCA_902168405.1 Peromyscus aztecus | reverse complement strand
CCCATCAGTAGTTGGATGAAGTGTCTCTGGTCTCTTTGATGTGGATTCTGCTAGGTTCCAGTCCCAGATCACCGAAGCTAGGACAAACAGCAGGTCTAAGGTTTTTTGGCTGGGTTGGTGTCCCAATCCCTCCAGCTGAGGCCTTGCATGGTTACAGAAGAAGGCTGGTTCAAGCTTTGTGTCCCCCATTACTAGGCGTCTTTGCTAAGGTTACTCTCAGAGATTTCATGTTTTCATTACACTAGGTTTCCACCTCACCCCTGAAATGCTCCACCCTCACCCGATTCCAGTTGTTTCTCCCAGTATTTTCTCCCTATCTATCCCTCACCCCTACACCTGATCTCTCCTGTCCCCAACCCCAACTGATCCCAGTCCACCATGAAATCTATACTATTTCTCCTAATATAATCTTCTGATAAATACATGAAATCCAGTACAATTTCCATTTAAAAAGACAATACAAACTAGTTGAACTGTTCTATTAAGTAGTTGCCATTGTTACTGTCTCAAATACAAAGGATCAACACTGCATTAAGTTCACCTTTAGAAATCAAAGAACACTAAACATACTAGATCTAATAAGCAGACACAGGGCATAGGTAAATTAAAGCAACTGTACTTTAATAACCATTCAATAATGCTAAGTCAATAATATTGCAATTAATAGACTTAAAATCATCTGTTTCATTTTAATGCATCGTATTTTTTTGGGGAGAGGTTGTTTTGTTTCCTTCTCTCAGTTTTTCTCTTATTAGATGAGACTTCTCCTAATATTTTATTCTATATAGATCTGTATTTATGAAACGATTTTTCTATGTCACTTCCATGATGCCTTAGCAATCTGTGTAAAAACAACCAGCTGGCTAGGCGGTGGTCACACATGCCTTTAATCCCAGCACTTGGGAGGCAGAGGCAGGCAGATCTCTGTGATTTCGAGGCCAGCCTGGTCTACAGAGCGAGATCCAGGGCAGGCACCAAAACTACATAGAGAAACCCTGTCTGACAAAACAACAAACAAAAACAAAAACAAAACAAAACAAAACAAAACAACAACAAAAGTACCCCAACTATCCCAAGTTCCAACAGGTAGGGAATTAAAAACCATTAATGATTTGCAAACAGCATAACTTCCCTCAGTTTGTAGATGAAGTTTGTTATTTTATGATCATTGATTTCTTTTCTTTCTGCATACTATAAACTGTAGGCAAATATGCCACACCTTTGGTGGAAGCTCATCATACACTGCACTTGAGCCTCCTTTGGGGATTTACCAATTAGGGTCAAGGTGGGGGATCACGTGACTCAGGTGAAGGTGGATATTTTTCTCTTATTTGTATGCCATCCACCATGTAATATACTGTGAAAAACAATAGGTGTCTAGTTCATGTACTCTAGTCACTCATTCTACCACTCTGAAGAGGAATTTTGGTCAACAAGGTTATTAATAGGAAGGCCTCTCTGTGGGCACACATTTGTAGCTTAGCAACAGATTGAAATCAGCCTACATGTCCAGTGCTTAGCTATCTCAAATTCACTCAGTAAAACCCTTTCACATGTATCTAGCCTTTCTATTCATTTTATTTATAAAATTTCAAAGAAAGTATTTCTTTAAAAAAGCATCTGTTTACTTTCAAAAACAGCATAGAACTATATTTTCAAATGCAGAATGTATGGCAAAATATCAGTGCCTAATTTTCAACTAGTACTGTTTACTTTGGAAGCATTGCATTTTACTTAGCCTGTGATGTAATCAGTGTCCATGGTAACACGGACGGTAACCGAGAGAAATCAGGCAGCATCAAGTTTATTTCTGATTCAACAGGGTTTCCAAGATTCTTTCCTAAGATATTTCTTAAAAATAATCTCTTTAATTTTGTTTAAGGATAGATCAATTTGGCCTTTTACAGTTCTTTTAAGTTGTTGTTTGTTTTTATATTTAGTTACTTACTCTAATGAGTGTTATTTATTTTATCCTCCCTAAAGGAACAGAGACATTCTCTGAAAGGAGAAAACCATTTAAAGATACTGAAATGATGCTGGGTATTTGTAATTCTGAGCAGCAGTTAACTGTCAAAACCATATCAAACATTTAAGTTTGCCAATGGAATGGACAGTGTAGGATTGTGTACAACCAATGTATGTTCCACATTAATGAAGAATTCTGTTGTCGAATCCTAAAAGTAAAACAGAGAGACTACAGAAAAAACAAATGGAATGTCTCTACTTTGCTATGCTGATACATTTAAATGTGGGGATAGGGGGCATATATTTAATTTAGTTTTAATTTGCACAGCCAGTTGAAGAATGTTTTGAGCGTCTCATTAACCAAACAGATATCTTCACAAAGCACTCAAAATTACAATTAAAAATGGGGAGGTTGAATTCTAGATAACTTTTAAATAACATGAAAAACTCATACCTTCTACATGTGTTATGTATATGTCTATTTGCTATCCACATTTGACTGGGCTAAGATCTAGAGGAGAAGCAGGAAGGGAAGATGAATTTCCCGGATCTTCAAAGACAAAATCTACAAATAACAAATGCATTGATGAACCCAGAGTTTTATCAACATTATTGTGCAGTTGTGCTGTGATGAGTGTTGTAACTATCCAGTGTGAAGTATGCAGCACTGAAGAATGAATCTCTGGCCACAGAGTTGTGTGAGAAGTGCTGCCAGCCATATGCCTGTGTGGTGGTACTACTGTCCTGCATTCTGCCCTATCTATGTAACTCTGAGGTAACTGTCAGGGAGTGTGGGCAACATGAGATGGATATGAGGTCATTTTCTTATACATTCTTCATCCCCAAAAACCAAGCACTGAAAGAAATATTAATTACACACATTATTTTTACTCTTTTCTATTCAGTAGTACAGCTACTTTTATAGGTGGCTTCATTTTAAATGTTACTATTGTTGTGAAGGACATTTCTTATGCCTTTTCATAAAAATTTTCATTGCCAACACTGAGATTTCCGTAACGCTAAAACATGGGAAACACACATTCCTGATGCTTCTGTATTTCCAGTGAATGTGATTTTAGAACAAAGAGATTATGAAAGAACAGAATTTTGAGGAGAAGTATAATTTGAGTCAGAGTTTCTTGTCTTGGTTTTCTAATTCATGAGTTTTAAAGGTTCCAGTTACCTCATTTTTGATAGAAAGTTTTGTACTCCACATATGCATTTGGATGGGTTAAGGAAGATGTGCAGAATATGGCCACATAATGATAGTAGCTGTTCACCCTCTCTGTGTAGAAGAAATATGATTGAAATTCATGAGGTCAGTGATTCAGGTTCCCAGCTTATAGCAAAAATTATCTGAAATCTTTTGTGTTGGCAGTGAAAACTCTGATCTCTTGAGGGTCTATGGCTGAGATTTCTGACTGCTAAACCCAGTATCTCATACAAATCAGCAGATTAGTCAAATATAATTTGAAACTCTAACTTTAATATATATAAATATATCCTGAAGAGGGAAGAATATTGACTAGGAAGCAGTATAATTCTGAAAAGTAGAATAAGACCATGCAAAACTGTTCCAGAGACACTGGGGACAGACAGCATGATAGATTTTTGAAGCATCTTTACCAGAAGGAGAAAAACTGTCAGATCTATCCAAAGAGTAAATTCTGCTTTGACTAAAAATAATGTAATGGCCAGCCATGATCATTTTGAATGCTGCTAGTACTCTTCAATACCTACTTACACCACTCAGTTGTGCTTTTTGACTTAAATTCTGAATCAATTGCACACAGACAGTGATGGTTAAGATTTTATCAATAACAGGAAAAAATGTACTCAATACTAAAATAATGTCATCATGCTAAAATTATTCATAGATAAAAATTGAGCAATACAAGCAAACATGAATACTAAAAGTGTGGCCTAATGATGGAAGATATTTTTTTCTTATTTTGATACCCTATCACAGCTGCCCATACAGCTGCTTTCTATCTCCTATCAATAACTCAGCCATTAGAATAAATTGTGTTTAATTACACAGTCTCAAAATCTGCATTGATTTTGGCTTGAAGTTCACCTTGTTATGTGATCACAGGCAAAATATTTAATTTATTTAAACAGATAGTTTTCATGTTGTACAGAAAGACTGATTATATCTTAACCATGTTGTGAAGACTGAATAAAATAATCCATTTAATGTATTTAGGCTACTGATTTTCATAAATCTATGTGCCACGCATAAATATATATCACATATAACTCATCCATTTGTTTTTAACTAGGATTAAGAGAATAAAATTTAGAATTTAGAAATGATGAGTTTTTATCCAAATAATCATGTTTGGAGCTTGGTGTCTGGAACTACATTGTCTTATTTTAGTATGAGCAGTTATGAATAACAGTGAAATGGAGAGTTATAATTGTATAGCTTGGTTTTATTCCTAACAGTG
Source organism: Peromyscus aztecus (assembly GCA_902168405.1). NCBI lineage: Eukaryota > Metazoa > Chordata > Mammalia > Rodentia > Cricetidae > Peromyscus > Peromyscus aztecus. The sequence goes on along the minus strand of CABHPQ010160310.1, from coordinate 41,193 downwards.
GGAGCAGGGGTTATCTCTGACTCAGTTATCTTCTGTTGGGCCCCAACCCTCCTACTGAGTTGCCTCCTCCAGTCTTAATAGGAGAGGAGCTGCCTAATCTTACAACTTGATATGCCATGGCTGACTGATATACATAGGAGGCCTGCCCTTTTCTGAAGAGAAAAGAGAAGGAGTAGATGTGGGGATAGCAGAAGTTGGGGGAGGGAATGTGGGGAGAGGAGGGAGGGAGGGGAAACTATGATCGGGCTGCAAAAAACTAAATTAATTAATTTAATAAAAAAGAAACTATGAACAATGGATTAGTTATAAAGTTAAATGGGAAATATAAAGAACAGAAACACAAAATCGTGCTCTAAAGATGAACATCTAAATAAGCATGAGTAATTTATGAGGAAATTTCTGTCTTGAAGATCAACTAATATGGCAAGAAATAGCATTTTAGCACACAGATAGATGAAAATGACCCATTTATATACATCCAGAAAAATCAGATCATGAACTAATTCAATTTCATCACATAGTTTTCACCAAAAAAAAAAAAGTTTTTAGAATATAAGTAAGAAATGTAGCTCAAAGGAACCCGTGATTGAGTTCTATTTCAGTAAACTGAACTACATTACAATGTCCAGTGTTATAGTTGTCAATCCATGTATAATTAAAATAGATATAGAGCAATTACATCATAGAGTTTCATTTGTGTTCTAATTAAATTTTGTACTTGGGTATTAGATCATTCATTACAGTTGGGCTATGAAATAAAATGAGGCAACATGTTTTCCATATTTAGCATCATTTAATTTTAATTTGTTCTTTCCTACTTGGAATGAGAAAACATGAAAAATTATCATCACTTCTGAAAAGAATGGAACTAAATAAAGATTTCACCAATATTTTACATTTATCTCCTTTGACAAATGTATTCTGTTGCTATTTGTTTCAATTATAGAGTCAATGATTTAAATATGACATGAGGTTGGAACAGCTCTTAACCAGTGTAGTGGTCCCAAGGTTTTCTGTTTTTGAGGGTACTATATGAATAATATCAATGACATACTCAAGAATACTAGAACAGAGGAAAAATAAATGTATGTGCTTTAAAATTATAATCCAAAAATATGTTAATCTGTAGCTGAAAGTTTTCCTGTGTCCCACCCAGTTCACAGACGTTTAGAAACAAGTAAACACACACAGAGGCTTATATTAATTATAAATGCATGGCCATGGCTCAAGCTTTTAGCTAGCTAGCTCTACTTCTTAAGTTAGCCCATAACTATTAATCTATGTATCGCCACATGTTCCATGGCTTTACCTGTGTCTCAGTCCATGATGCTCCTTGGGCAGCTTATTGATGTCTCCCTTCTCCTTCTTCCTGTCTCTCTCTTTGAAATTCTTGACTGCCTCTAGGCTGCCTTGCCATAGGCCAAATGGCTTTATTTATCACTAAGAACAACACATGCTCACAGCATAGAGAAAGATACCCACAGCACTTCCTCTTTTCTTTTTTTTTCAAAAAGGAAGGTTTTAACTTTAACATAGTAAAATTACATATAATAAAACAATTATCAAGCAAGAATTACAGTTATAATATCTAGTCTATTTGTATTTTGTAAAATTAAAGAAAAAATTATCTATCTATATTTGTGAGTCTAAGCTTTCATATCTAATTTATCTTTTATCATAACCAAGGAAAATTATGATTATAACTATCTAGTCTTGAACTACATCAAAGACCTCAGAGGGATACAATATTATCTAAGTAAAGAGTAAGTGCATTGTAAGCAACTTCCAAAAATCTAGAATGACAGAGACAGCTGACTGCCTGGACAGTCATACAAAGTTCCTCTGCAATGTTGGGGCATCCATCTTCAGCCTATAGCCTTAGAGTCTCTCAGTTGCTTCACTCTGTGTCCTGTATGATGTTGGGCAGTCTCCTCTGTGAAGCAGGAAACTGAAGAACCATTTCATCTTGCAAAGTTCAGTGGTTACCTTCCTATGGGTCCTGTACGTCCACTTTATACAACATACAGTTAAGCAGTCGTCACAAGGGCACTTTTTTGCCCAGTGGCTAATATTTGCCACAAAGAAAGCAAACTCCATAATGAGTTTCTTCAATGCTCATTATCTTCTCTGAAGTAGATTGGTGTTTCCAGGAGCAGACATATCTCAATGTCCAGAAAGTCAAAGTTCTTAAAGCATTTTAAATGTCATATTCTATAGATCTTTGAAGTATTTAAAGATTACCTACCTATTTTAAATATAACTATGTATACCTAGAAAACTTAAAATGACTATAAGTTTGACTATCATAGAAGGCTAATTATTAATCTGTATTTCTTGATTATCCATTACAATTTCAAATGAGCTGCACAAACATAATACCTTAAACAAGAGTAGAAATATACATATAGTATAACAAAATTAACTTTAAATTTGCATCAATAAACTAAAATCCATAGCAATGTAAAACATTTCAAACAAGTTGTTACTCTTTAACAGTAGGTTCAATAATCTACCCTTTTACACTATCATAGCTATATCCTATGTATCTGTATCATAACCCCCTTTCTTCTCTTAGAAGGATATTGACTATGACCAATAACAATTTGTAACCAACAACCTAAACAAAGACAAGCATTGATAATCCATTTTTTTGGGCAATGTGGGCATTGTTTTCTAAACTTCCTACTGATATGGGGTGCTGGTAGTCTTATGAGGAACCTAAGAAAATTAAGAATTATAAATGAGTCCTGACTGAAGTAGTCTGTGAGGCTACATTGTCTGAGCCAGTTGCCTTGAAGCTATTTTTGGATTTTGGATCATCTGGGCCTCTCAGGAGGTCTTGGCTTGTCAAACCTGATGTATGTTAATCTGGAACAAATCCACAGCCTCTTCCTGTGGAAACAAAAGCAGAGCCTCCTTTCTAAAGCAACATGTCCGTAGATCCAAATTTTGAAGTCAAAATACCTTTAAAATATACACTAATTGAGCAGCCTTTACAATCAAATGTCTTTCTGCAGTAAAAATAACAAAGACAACACAATCCAGATTCTCTGTGTAATATCCATCTTTACATAGCTTATTTTTATAGTACCTTACTGTCTCTTTAAAGACCTTATATTTTAAAACTTTTTCCTTATATAACTGTCCATATTCCTGGTCTCTTTTCCAAGCCTACGTACATTTTAACACACACTGTAAACCATTTAAAGTCTTGTTCCATCTGAATCTGCCTTATTGTGAATCTATTGCTTTAAATTGCAGCATTACTAGGACTGAAATGGCAGCTTCAGCTGCTGGCTCTGCCCACCTCAGCTTCCCAACATGGCACGTCTACCTTTACTGCCAGCTCTGGGAACCAGGCTCACTGCTGACTATGAGAATCAATGGGTCTATGCTTCCATCCAGCAGCATATAGCCCAAAAACATTTTATTTCTTTCCTTTTTTTGTACTATCAATAGCTAAATCCAACACACACCACACGGTTCTACTTGGAGACACCTCTGTGTACTGTGGTGGGAATCTGCAGCAACTTTAATAGACACTATTGAATTAAGCTGTGCATGTCTAAATGCATACGGTTGGTAAAGTGAAACTGCGATTGGCTCATTAAATCAGTTATGGCTCCTTTGGTCACTTGCTCCTCTCCTACTTGGATAACTGTGGTAATTCTTGAGCTAATACATGCTGACAGGTGCTGACCTCCCCCACCCCCCATTGTGGGGGGATGCATGCATTTATCAGATCACAACCAACCTGTTCAGCTCCTTTCTACCAATGACACCTTCAAATGTCTGCCTGGCTAGCTCAGTCTGTAGAGCATGGGACTCTTAATCCCAGGGCCATGGGTTCAAGCCCCACATTGGGCGCCATTTGTAGCTGAAAGTGTTCCTGCATCCTACCTGGTCCACAGCTGCTCAAATCCAAGTAAACACACAGAGGCACATATTAATTATAACTCCAATCCCATGGCTCAAGATTTTAACTAGCTAGTTCTATGTCTTAAGTTAGCCCATAATATTAAACTATGTATTGCCATATGTTCCATGGCTTTACCTGTGTCCCATTACATGTTACTCCTTGGGCAGCTTGCTGATGTCTCCCCTCTCCTTCTTCCTGGTTTTCTCTCTTTGAATTTCCTGCCTTCCTCTAAGCTGCCTTGCCATAAGCCAAATGGCTTTATTTATCAACCAATCAGAGCAACACATATTCACAACACACAGAAAGATACCCACAGCATTTATCATTCATATATGAAGGCAAAACAATTTTATTATAAAGTGTAACTTTGATAATGTTTATTTAAATATTTAGGTCAGTAGTCATAATATTGGATTTTAAATGTAATATTTTAACAGCACCAATTTTACTATTCTTCATTCCAGGTATTATTAATTATTCACCTTCACAATTAATGTGTTTTATTCTGAATATTATTACTATAAAACAAAATTTCTACAATAGAAACAATTTTAAGGGAAGATTTATAAGAAGCAAGAGTTTGATTCCTGAAAGGGAGATATCTATAAGTGTTTCAGATTCCTTCATCTGCTTCCTACCACTGGCTATTACTGTTTCAAATGAAATAATTCTTTTCAATTTGTTAACATTGTTAACACATTACCATATGTATACTTTTTTGTTTATATAATACATACTACATGCTTCATGACATTTAAACTCAGAAGACTTTCAAATTGTATCGATCACTAATTTATCAACTAATCCAGGGTGTTTCTATCACCTAATGTACTATAATAATTTTTTTTTTCAAATTTTACATAATACTAATGATTTTCCCTACAGGTACAATATTTCCAATAGCCTTAGTTCTTTGTTCACTAACTTTGCCCTCAATATTGTTTTTCAGTCTATTTTCACCTATAATGAGTGGGGTGCTATGGAACAACCTTTTTGTACACCCAGAATATGTATTACTCTCATTGGTTAATAAAAATATGATTGGCTGATAGCTGGGCAGGAAGAGAATGAGTGCTAGAGCCAGAATAGAAGAATTCTGGAAGGAGGAAAGGCAGAATCAGAGAGTGGTAGGCAAATGCAGAGAAGCAAGATGAGAATACCACACTGAAAAAAAGTAACCAGCAATGTGGCCAAACATAGATAAGAATTATGGGTTAGTTTAAGTTATAGGAGCTAGTTAATGACAAGCCTGAGGTATCAGGCAAGTATTTATAATTAATTTAAGCCTCTGTGTGGTAATTTGGAAAGCAGCTGCCAGGTATTTGGGATTGGGGACAGGAAAACTTCTGTTTATAATAAGGTCACACTACAAATTTATCAACACTTCAACAGAAAATTTTAAACCACTTCAGTTTCAAAGTTTCTTTCTGTGGGTATCATTTATTTTTTTTTAATGATATTTTATTTAGAATGGTGTTTTCTTTACATTGCAAGAGTTTGATTATTTCATATTAAGATAAAAATATAGATCCTAGTTTATTAATGAAATGAGTATTTTAAAGTAAATATCTGTTAGCATATTTAACCCATGTGGGCTTATATTCCCATGTAATTTCCCTCTACCTCTCATCTGAATTCCTAACTGTTCTGGAATACTGAAAGCGTCCTACCTATAACATTTTTTTTTTTTTTTTGGTTTTTTGAGACAGGGTTTCTCTGTGTAGCTTTGCGACTTTCCTGGAACTCGCTTGGGAGACCAGGCTGGCCTTGAACTCACAGAGATCCACCTGCCTCTGCCTCCCGAGTGCTGGGATTAAAGGCGTGCACCACCACCGCCCGGCACTTATTTTTATTTATCCTAAAAAAATACAAAATCTTCATAAAAAATAGCCATCTCTTTCTCCATTTACTCAAATGCTTAATATTCTTTTTTCTTGTCATTCTCAAGAATGTCACTGAGCATCATTATAAAAATAATGCTTATTTTCTCTTTTTCTCAATCAGTATTAAAAATACTAATAACATTATAGAAGTCTCTATCATCTTCAAGTATAAAATTTGATCTTATAAATTACTCATTTATATTTCCAACTGTGTATTGACATTTGAACATATCATTAAGGTTTCTGGTATACTGTAAGGATTTATTTCTGTATAGACAAGAAATCTTATTTATGAGGTTAGCATTGTAGTTCCTGTATCTTTATCCAGCATTTTCTATTTATATCTTCTTCATATTTAGTTATTTTCTCAATGCATTTTACTAAAGAATATAGGAGAACATCAAAATTATGATCAAAACTTTTCCAAATATATTTTGTTAGTAAGTATAACATATTTGGTCACTGAGAAATGAGCCAAGAGATCTCAGAAATTTGTTTGGTAACATGTATAGAAAACGTGATAAAACTGCATATTTGTAAGCTTAGGACAGTTGCATATTCTTGTCAAGAACTTGGGAGGTGAAGGAAGGACGTCTGGTAGTTCAAGACCAGCTTGTGCCGTATAAAACTCTCTTTCATAGCAATACAAATTAAATCATACCTATACATTGATTCTTCAGTTCTGAAATGCATTAGAATCAGTCTCTAACAACATCCATTTAATAAAATCTGCTGGAAGTAGGAAGTCTGTTCTTTTCAAAACAACCAACTTTACCACTTTAACATTGATTAATGATGCAATTAAGATTAAACACACACACACACACACACACACACACACAAAATCATTTTTCTCTCAACCTCTCTCTCTCTCTCTCTCTCTCTCTCTCTCTCTCTCTCTCTCTCTCTCTGAGTGTGTGTAATTTCCACCTCAATTACTTAACTCCATTTAAAAGTTCCTCATAGTTATTTTTCATATAGCTGACCCAAAGACAAAATGGCTATGGTAAGAGTACCCAGTTTACCTCTCTGTAATCTAATTCTATGTAATGATTAGAGTTGCTCTTCTAAAACTTTTTATATACAAAATCTTATTTTCATCACTCCAAAATTATTCATAGAACTCTCTGACAGGTTCTTTTGTTAATGAAAAAATGAAGAAAAATCTTGGACTTAAAGCATATAAAGGTAATGGGAAGAAACTGGATGAAGGTAATATAGTAACTATATATTAAAATTATAACTTTTGGGCAGATAAGAACTTATTCTGTTTTTAACTTTATTTGCTTTAAAAAGATTAAATAACATTTACTTGTTAATGACACTGGATTTTTACTTTTGAGAGTGATTTTTTTTTTATTTTTTTTGTTTTTAATTTACCCTGTCCACTTAGAATTTGGGACATTATATTCCATCTCCCTTGAACTCTCTTTCCCCTATTAAACTTTCAGGTAAAACTCCACATACAAGAATTCATTTAAATATTCTGATATCTGAGAAGCTACATAATCAATATTACATGCAAGTGTTTTACATTTAAATGTCCCTTTGCATTTATGAAACCACTCATAATGCCAACTGCATAAGACTGGCAAAATGCAGAAAGAGAGCTATAGTAGTGAGATGAATCTGCACCTCCCAATGTTTACTGGACATCTGGAAAAATGTTTTCTAGTACATTGTCAAAATGTTGCTCACCCTATGGAGCAGTCTGCAATAGCCTGCAATTTTTTGTTGTTGCTGTTTTTCTGGAATTATTCGAGCTAACGTTACAATTTGGAAGATATTTGTTGTAGTAAGTCGTAACTAAATTGTATGTTGTAATTATTTTATGCCTTTATAGGCCTCATAATAAAGACTTGGCATAAAATGAATCAAGTGTACTATCTTAGGGCAGCTATTTTACTCCAATCATAAAAAATACAAACATCAAATTACCATGAATTAAACATAACATTATCAGTGTCATGTTTTATTTCGTTTTCCCTTTCTGAGAATAACTTTGCACTGCTGTGGTAACATTGACAGCAGAAGTTCTGGTGCTGAGACACCACACTTTTCCAAAGGTATTTATGCATCAGAGCACTTAGGCATTATAGCTGCCATAAAAAAGATGCGACAAACTTTTCAGGACCATTTTTATATGAGGTAATGGTAGATACAAAGAATACATACTTTAAGAATAGCAATTTTGGTTCACTTCTTATACACATGTTATGATTTCCGGTGTGCACATACTTCCACCATGTAGTGGGTAGAAAGTAAATGCTTCTCTTCATCTAATACCTATTGTTTTCTGTGTTGTCATGGTTTAGTTTATCATTTTGTTTTTCTTACTAGATGCCAAATCACACTGGTAACTTCAGTTAGCAATTTCATGATAGCATTTTTGACAAATAATAAGAAAAACCGTACTAACATCCCCAGACTGAGGTTGGGCTATCCCCACACCATGGCCAAGACGGAAGCTCTATCTGTATGAAATTGCTATTCTTGTCTTTAAATTGCCATCCTGTGACTGTAGCATTGTCTCAAGCAGCAGTCAGAACACTCTAAGAGCAGTGGCAGAAGACAGAGAGTATCTCATCTGTTCATTGTGAGTTTCTACCCTCTGACCCTCTATCAGTACTCTTGGGCCATGCAGATCACTTGTGTGTCTTAGAGATAGTTACTCTTCCAGGGCCATAGCTTATTTTCTGACTTTTGGCCTTCAGAATCTCCAGTGCAGCAAAGTGAGAGGACATAAATATAAATACTTCAAAGGTTTGCATTCATTAATACCTCTTCCATGGGTAGGGCTAGTCCTGCAGGGTTTATGGCAGGATGAACAGAATTCAGAAGTACCTATGATAGAGAACATCTTTTACTCTTAATTTGTAATGTTAATCTGGCAAGAACACACATCTATTTTTTTTCTTAGAAAATATTTTTCTCTGACTTGTTTGCCTTTGAGGTGTTGTGGTTATATGGAAGTATTTCTGGAGAGACAAAGACAAATTTCTACCAATGATAGACCTAACTATGGATTCTACCAAATTCTAACTTGGTGAACCAATGAGTTTCATTGAGTTTACTTACAGGAATATGAATGAAGAGGTACTTACAGGAGCAGAAATAACTCACAGACAGCTGCTTCACCCAACATGGGTGACATGTCATGAAAGATGGAAATCCAATTTACATTGTATGAGCTATAGACCACTTAACAGGTTGGACAGTGTTTTTTCCAGGCAGTTTAGTTCATCTGCCTCTTTTCTTGCTAGTTCATCTGGCTGAGCTTTGTCTAAGAAGATAAGCTTTTCTGATATTGTCTCTCAGCAGTCTGCTGCTTATATAAGCTTGGAGAGTGACGGATCTAGTGAGTGACAGACCTAGAGATAATGGTCAATTACAGGAATGTCCTGAATCTATTGATTTACATACTTTAGGAGGAAGGAATGTTTCACCTCCTTTTAGAATACCCTGCATCTCAAGAAGTTTCCCTGTAACATCAAGGATTTTACCTTAGAGGAATTTGCTACAAAACATGAGGTCATATTTATATCCAAAAATAACTTTTGTTCCCTCAAAATGTGCAAAAGAATGAGAGACCCGGGAAGTTTCAGTCCTGAAAGATATATCCCCTACACTCAGGGCACACAGAAACTTACATAAGAGGAGGCAGGGAGACTGTTAAGAGACACAGGGAATGGAGGACACCAAAGAAACAAGGCCTTCTAACACAGTAGGATCTGAACTTGTGCCTATGCACAAATCAACTCACTATGTCTGTGGCAGCAGGCACAGAATCTGTGTGGGTTTGCAACAGTTGGGGTCACAGTGCTGAAAAGAGAAGTGGACACAAGTCTCCATCCTTAACCCAGAAGCTTCCTCCAATTGATAAACACTCATAAATGACAAATTAGTTTTCTCAAATGAAATATCACAGTATATACAAACCACTCTTAAGAGCAAGTCACACGACTAATAATAGATGGTTAACAAAAAATTAACTCTGTAGCATTATTTTTGAGGTTCTTTGTCTCATAATGCTTTGTTAGAGGATTTTATTTTTTCTTTTTCTTATGTTTCAGGTTCCATGTGTACATATTATGGTTTCTAGTTTTGAGAATTTATGGGATTTCTTTGTGCAGGCGTGTGTGTCTCTGTATCTATATGTTTTGTATGCTTTTTCTTTGGCTCTTTTTTCTTCTGTTTATTCATTTGTCTTTCCCTATTCTGATTTGCTTGTTTTTGTTTTTGTCTCATTTTATTTAATTGTTCATTGGATGCCCATTTGTTCCAAAAGGAGAGAGAGAGAAAGGTATGGATTCACTTGGGAGGGTATTTGGGGAAGATCTTGGAGGAACTGGGGCAGAGTAAATCAGAATATGTAGTATGAAAAATATATTTTAATAATAGAAAAATAATTGGATTTTGAATTAATGGAATAGGCAAAGGGAAATTCTGCTCACAAGGTGGTGACAAATGCTTTATTTGTACTACACTGTCCTCAGTTTTATTATATGTCAGAGTTCAGCAGCAGTAAGCCACAGATCAAGCAGATCTCTTTGGTTTCAGGAGGGGGACAAGGTAAAAAGCAAAAAAGAGGCTTAAACAGAAAGATTCACACATACTTAATACTATGATAAGATAGTAAGACAAGTGAGATTCCCCTAATGTCCCAAAGGCACATGCATAGTTCTCAGTGAATAAAGAAATTCTGTCAAATAAGAAGTTGATTCTGAAATTAACTTGAACTCTTCCAAAGATGATGCATTTAGATATATAACACATAGTCTCATCTATCATCAAATCATATATCACAATGAGCTACAAAATAATTTTAAAAATTCTGCTACATTGACAAGGTGATATTTTGTTTTCTGAAGACCAAAAGACTGTAACAGATTTGTAATGAGAATTTCAATATTTTTCTTCAATACTTTTATCTGTCATTTTACAGCATTACTTGTAAACATTGTCAAGAATAAAAATGGGCTGCCATGTTTAATTTAGCTTTAACAATCATGGCTGTTTCTTTCCATAGTTTCTAAGAAAAATGTATAGATAACATGTATACAAATTGCTTTAAAAGAAACACAGCAAACAGCTGAAGAGATATCAATAAGTAATCTCTAACATAACTTACTAGGGTACCTTTGTGATAAAGAAAATATCGGCTGCCATTGTAATTTGATGTCATCAAGATTCTCCAAGATATCAGTGAAAACATATTGCAAAATCACAATCTCAGATCAATAACAAGAAAGCAAAGGAAGCAGAAGATAGCAGAGGAGAGCAAGTAAGGGAGGATTAGGATACAGGATGCTGGAGTAAGTGAAAAAAGGTCTTTGAATTCCTACACGCTATTTTCTAATATTTTTCTCCAAACGACACAAGATTCTTTAGGTTAGTCCAGGTGTAGTCCAGAAATTTGCAGAACACATACAGTGTAATTTACCAGACCAAAAAGTAGGGATGTCTTAATCCCACCCAAACAAACACAGTCCTGAAGGCACCGAGCCTTCAACGGCTCACTATATTCAGCTGAAAGAATTTCTAGCTTCCACAGCTGCAATAATATAAATAATAAAACAGGTAGACAATTTCTCAATTATAATAGAAAATATATAAATATTATCATTTACAAATCTAGTAATATAAACCTGTAATTGAATAAATCTGTGGGAAAGGACCAACAAAGCCCACAATTTCCAGCATAATTTTTGATTTTTATCAAGGAACTGGAGCATAATTTCAAACCTCTAATATGTTCGGTGATTGTTTTTCTAAAGGAGAAAATGTAAACAGATATGAATAAATATATAGAGAAGAAAGATAACACTTTCTTTAGTTATTTAAAGTCAAGGTATGAGTTTACAAGTAACAAAATAAGGATAATTTGAAAGAATGATTACTTAGCATCCATGTGAAATATGCCATCATGACCACTGGACCTTTTCTTTATACAGGCATTTTATGCTAATGCTCAGCTTTGTCAGTTCCACAGACAAGTGTGGAACTTCAGATGCAGCTGGCACAGTCATAGCTTAAAGTTTCTGGTTCGGTAGCTGGGCACTGCGGCACAGGACACATCCCTAAGTACCACACAGGGAAATCAGGGAAAGCACACAGAGAACCATACAAAGACCCTGTCCTAACATTCAAAGAAAACACTAACCCTTAGAGGAAGCAGGTTGCATGATTAATTGGCCACTTTGTGAGTTTCTCTATAAAGGAATTCATGTTTAGATTTAATGTTTATTGAAAACATTGTCATCAAGTGGTTTTTAAACCTCTGTGTATGGAAATTCCAATTGTGGAAAAACATATTTGAGTACTAGTTCTTTTAAATCAGTGTTGGAGAACAATATTAATACTATGCAATATTTCTACTAAACCTCTAATAATGGTGGCCATGAAATAGCACTCTTCTTTATTGTTTTGTTAAAATTTACAGATGAAGGCATTTTAATACTGTGTAAAATCATGGGCTTATATTCCATTCCTGTAACCCACATAACAGCACACAATTGTCTGTAACTCCAGTCTCAGGTATCAGATACCCTAATCTGGCCTTTGTGAGCACTGCACTGACCTGGTGCGCAAACACAAGGGATGAAAAAGCATCCACAGACACGAAATAAAATTAAATGATAAGAATTCCAAAAGTAAGTGAAATACCATCTAAAAACTTACCTGTTAAAATATTTGGCATTATATGTAGGTGCATATAATCATTTATACATTCTTTTTAAATATTTATTTTTATTTTAACTGTGAGTTTGTATGTGTCTGTGCATGTATGTGTGTGTGTGTGTACACATGAGTTCAGTTGCTCATAGCAACTGTAAGAGGGCAGAAGATTCCTTGGAGCTGGGTTTGCAGGCAGTTATGAGCTGCCCAACATGGCTGCTGAGATCCTGTCAATTGAACTCAGGTTCCCTGGAAGAACAGGGAACATTCCTACCACTGAGTATTCTCTGTAGGCCCTAATCCTACATTCTTGTATTTAATTTCTAGAATAACACGTGTTCATCTTTTGTAAATAATATACTAACAAAGTTCTTAATACGAATACATCTTCTACCCGCAAAGAAAACTGGGAAAGCAAATTTAGCATCAGTGTTAAATTTTGTCCACACTCTTGGAGGTAATATCAATTACTGCTACTTACAGAATTGTATATTCTGCATACCTTATAATCATCCACATGAAAGTTTATCTCTATATAACCTTTGACAATTAATACATATTATAGTCCTAAAGATGGAATGCGAACATTTAGAGGGTACATGAACTATGAATAAACATAATTGTTAATTATTGCATAATTCTGCATATGTTTGCATAACTGCTCCTACTACATTTGCACTGTCATCTATTCAGCTAGTCATTGACAATCATGTTTTTAATCCAAATATTATAAATTCTATTAAAATAAATGATTACATGTATTTGCATGAGTTATAAAATTACAATGCTTTTTCTTTAAGAAAAATTTTTAAATTTACATATCTGCATGAAATAGCTAATGTATTTTATTACTTATTTTATTTTTGACATTACAATATAATTAAATCATTTCACCCTTTCTTTTTATCCCTCTAAACTCTTCCATATATTCTCACCCACTTTCATCTCTTACAAATTCATGGCTTCTTTTTCATTAAGGGTTGTTCCATCTACAATACTTAAGATTTTAATAACTTTCTGTATATTGTAAGAATTTTTTTTCTTTTCAATGAAGTAGTTCCTAAAATTGCATTGGAAACTAATTGCTAAAAGATTATCAGTGTGGTGTTAAATAAATAAACAAAAGGGCTATTTTGGATGAGTTTTGGAACAGAGCAATTTCCTAGAGAGAAAAGGAAAGGTTAACTCACAGGATAACATGAACTCATAGAACCTGAGATCAGAGGAACCTGAGATCAGAGGGAAAGGCAAAAGATTACTGTGAAGGGAAAATACTATGATGAAACGACATCTTTGATTAGATGTTCTACCTATTTTCCAGACCCATGACCAGTCATTAAGGGATAAAATCATTGTTTTTAGAATAATAAAGATAGCCCTGCTGTTTATCTCTTTCACAAACTGAATAAATATTAAATGACTGAAAAGAACAAAAAAAATATTATGTGAAGGAGTTTTTGACTTCTTAAAAAGTCAGTGCCAAAATTCCAAGACTTTCGTGAGCAACTTAATTGAAGAAACTGAAAGTCAACCCTGAGCAGCCTGGGTGTCATAGGTAAGTGAATATTCTTGCATGTGAATAGTGAGTTTTCACTAAATGATATGGAAGTTGCCTCACAGTGTTTACTGTTCAGGACTTTCAATATATTTGGAATCACATGCAATTCAGTCTTGCTGGAGATGGGAGACATCAGGACCTATATAAATCCCTGCAATTTTTGTGATATATGTAATATATATATACATATACATATATATATGGTATAAATATCACTTTCATATAATATTTACTGAATGAAAAGTAGATAGTCACCTGGAAGAAATATTAAGATAGGATTGAAATAGTACTTTGAATATATGAATTTATAATTTTAGAATTTTCTATATTACTCTATTGAAGCAGATAATTATAGGACATTATAGAATGTTCTTACACGATGGTAATAATGTTAAAACACAAATGTATGACAACATTAAGATAACACTATCTTTTAAGTAAGATTGTTGATAGTCTGTGATGTAGAATTCTATCAAGAAAGCACATACTGTCCTCATGGACTTTTTGTCTCTCAGATTTTTTCTCTTAGAGTCTCTCTCTCTCTCTCTCTCTCTCTCTCTCTCTCTCTCTCTCTCTCTGTGTGTGTGTGTGTGTGTGTGTGTGTGTGTGTGTGTGTGTGTGTGTTTACAGGCAAGAAGTGGGCATCAGGTCACCTGTATATGAAGTGACATGTGCAGTTTTGAGCTGCCTAATTTTGGTGCCCAGAACTGAACACAGGTCCTCTGCAATAGCAGCATGTGATCTGAAACTCTGAGATGTTTCTAAAACATTACATGGAGGACTATAATTAAATAAAGAGAGGTATCATTTGTGATTAATTAGTCATTTATGAAAGAATAATTGGATTTGTCTATTGAAATATATTATACAAGTTACTGTATTTCCTTACATTTTATTCCCAATATCTCAAAACAAAGGTTGCAGGAGTCTAAGAAGCACTGAAGCTCAATATTACATTGGGGGTTTGTTATTTGAAAACAGAAGTCCAGGTAGCTTACAAAGTATTTATTTATTAAATAGTTAAATAATAATTAATATCCACGGCCAAGGTTGGATAGAGCACAGGGACAAATACCCAAACGAATGGAAACACATGAACTGTGAACCAACAGCTGAGGAGCCCCCAACTGCATCAGGCCCTCTGGATAAGTGAGTCAGTTGATAGGCTTGAACTGTTTGGGAGGCATCCAGGTGGTGGGACCAGGTGCTGTACTGAGTACATGAGTTGGCTGTTTGAAACCTGGGGCTTATGCAGGGACACTTGGCTCAGCCTGGGAGGAAGGGACTGGACCTGCCTGGACTGAATCTGCCAGGTTGAGCTCAATCCTCAGGGGAATCTTCGCCCTGGAGGAGATGGGAATGTGGGGGGGGGGTTGGGAGGGGGGAGAACAAGGTAATCCATGGCTGATATGTAAAATTAAATTATAAAATAAAAAAGAAAAAAAAATAATTAATAGAGTTTTTAAGCTTATTTTAAATCATTAAAATATGAAAGGGAAACACTTTAGATTTTAAAACTGAAGATTTAAATAAGAGACAAAATGATATTTAAAATATTGTCATGTAAAAGACACAAACATTTGTATTTCAGAGATACATAAGTAAACACTTGTATATCTCTGGAGAGATGGCTGGAGAGATGACTGCACAGATAAGGGCGCTTGCTGTACAAGCATGAAGACCTGTATTTGTATACAAGTATCCAAGTAGAAGTAAACAGATAGGGTATGGTCAGGCATTCAGTTACCACCTCAAAAGTGTGGTTGAAAGAAACAAGAGGACTGGGGGGATTGATGGCCACAAGGTAAACTCAAGGATCAGTGAGGCACATTCTCAAAAGAATAGAGAAAAGTAATATAACAAGGCATCAAGTATCTTCTTCTTACCTCCACATCTGAACACATCTACACACACGTGCACACACACACACACACACACACACACACACACACATACACACAGAGGGAAAGAGAGAGCGA
>CABHPQ010160310.1:0-25166 GCA_902168405.1 Peromyscus aztecus | reverse complement strand
GATATTTTTAGTAATTTTATGACTTTTTTTTTTATTTTATGCCAATGGCCATGTCAGAGGAGCAGCAGATAGCAGTTGACTTTAGTGTCTCAGCCCACCAGGAGGCGAAACTCTGATGGGTGAATCCTGGATAGGCAAGGCCCTGAGACCACAAACTCCAGAAAGTCTTTTGCTTCTGTTGTACATTCACAGGTTTGCTTCTGTCATCTTTCTCTGGTATCTGGTATGATGTGAATAAGTGCTGGGTGATTCCCACTGCCTGTAATGTAGTATGTTTATCTCATGAATATATCCTGTTGTACTAGGCATTTTTACCTGTGGACTATTATGAAGATGATATCTTCCTAAGCTGTACTGTCTAATTCTGTCCAATTGATAATAGTAATGTTGGTTTAAATAGAGTTTTAATGATTAAAAATATAAATAAGGAAGTGTCACACAGCCAGAACATGTAAGTTTCTATTGAGGAGTTATATAGACTGTAGCTTAGGTTAATGATTAAGAAAAACAGTTGAGTCCCAGTAGCTCAGCTAGTTTAAATTCTCGAATCTTAATGTTGAGAGATGTGTTCACAGGTTTTGGAGTGCATTATAGTCAAAATAAAGCTTTGAAAATAACTTAAAGTTAGACTAAGATGTTTTTGTCAAATTGCTTTGAGGTGAAAAACACAAGAAGACAATCTAAAGTTATAGAAAGGCACACAGTTTAATAAGGAACTCCTTAAGGTCAGGAAACAAGAACAAAGAAGCCCAATTATCATTGGCTGATGTACGTTTTTGGTAGGATTTATTGATGACCAAAGGTGATGATTAATTCCTTATACCCATTTTTGCACTCAGTCCTCTGGTATAAAAATTATTGATGAGTGGGTATGCACCCTAAAGATTTAAAGTAGAGATGACTGATTACTTTTCATATTTAAAAGTTTAGATTTATGATTCCTTTAATATTCCTTATATGATTACCTTTCAAGATAAGAAATAAAGTAATTAGTTCTTCCTTTGTAACTGCAAAGCACAGCCTGCCAGTAAAAGACCTGACTGAGAAAAATATCTTGCTTGCCCACATGGTTAGTCTACAGCAGGTTGCTTGGATTTGAATGTATGTGGGTTCTTGGAATAACTTGTTATTCACCTGTAATGTGTAAAATGTTTACTCATTTAAGAGATATGGAAAACATGCTGTTTTTACTGTTCATTTTTTAGTCATTATAATCATTCACTTGAAAAACAGAATATAACCACATTGTAACTTTTATATTGCCTGAAAGATTTTGCTGGGGTATATAAGCTATAAGCAAAATAATAAGATAGAGTTAAAATGATCTAGAAGGAAAACACCAAGAATGAGAGTCTTAGAAGGAAAATATTAAAAATGAAAGAGAAGTAAAACATCAAGAGAAATTGGAGGAGAAGGAAAACATCTAGAGAGACAGAAGGGATATTGCCTGCTAGATAAAAAAAGAAAATATAGAACACAAAAATGAATAATATAGAAAAATAAAGAAGGAAACCATCAAGAGAGAGTGTTAGTATCTTTTCCTTTATCCCCTCATATAATAAGTCTAGGATGTGCTGATTCCGTAGCTTCCCTTTGAGCCCTGTGCTGCTGGAGGCTGGGCCCCATGCAGCGAAATGTTTCCATAGCCATTGTACTCATATATACATTTTCTAATAAAAACAGAAGAAAAAACCATATGGAGAAAACTGGAAGCCATCATTCAAAATACGGGTTATATTTATTTCATTTTTATTATAGTAGTTCTGGCAAGTACATTTGGATGTACTGACACTTTAATTTTGTATTATTGATTAGGAGTGTTCAAATCATATTTTTAAATGCCTTTATTTATTTTTCTGTCAATTTTTGAAAACAAAATTTTTGATGAGTGTGAGTGTGAGTGCATATGGGATTTTGTGTGTGTGTGTAGGTCAGAGGAAAATATTTGCAAATCTATTCTACCTTCTACTGTATTGAAGAAGAATCTTTTCTGTGTCTGTGATGTTCACTGCATACTCTGCTACTTGGATGAAGGTAATTCTCTTGTTTCCACTTTCCATCTCATTGTAGGAGTGCTGGTATTATAAACATACACCATTAAATCTGACTTTTTTTTTCATTTTACTTTTACATTTTATTTGTGTGACTCTGTGTGTGTATTTGATTATGTCTGTATGTATGCATGTTCGTGTGTATGTATGTCTGTATGTACCATTGCATATTTGTGGGAGCCAGAGGATAACTTGCATAAGTTGTTTTTTTTCCTTCTACTATGTGCTTCTCTGGGATCAAATTCTGAGTTTTAAGTTTGGTGTAGATGCCTTTAGCCACCAAGCCATCTTGCTGGCCACAGTATTTGAATTTATGTGTTCCTTTGATTGAATTTCAGTCACCAACCCCGAATTACTATTGCCTGAATCCACTGAGCCATCTCCCCACTCCCTATCCTTCTTTAAATATAGTTTTATACATGGTTTAAATATATATTTAATATTATCATAACATTTTACTGTCACAAACTTTCTATATATGATAATGCATGAAACATGGAAGTTAAATTCAAAATATTAAGATGGTAGTGAATGAAGGAGATACATTCGCCAACTACATGCCCTATGCTTTCCCAAGCCTAATTTCTTTACACTTTTCAGTATGATATTACAAAACACTATGAACTGGGTGGGTCAAAAACAAATACCTAAGTCTCTTACAGTTCTGAAGATGTAAATTACTAATATCAAGGAGAACAATGATTTGCTGTCTATGGAGGATTGCTTCCTAGACATTGTTTTATTGTGTGGTGCAAGGCATTGTCAAAGCCTCAACTCTTAGTGAGGAAAAGGAGAAGTGGGCAGGTATGTTTTCTCTTGCTACCTTCTATGTATTCAAATAGACCTCAGGTTTCCAGACTTGTGGGCATGTATCTTTACCCACTCAGAAATATTAGATGCCTTGAAGAATTTCTTAAGGAGGCAATTCATAACTTGGAATCAGGATCTTTTACCAAAATGTTCATTTGCTCCACTAAATCGAATGGATTTTTACCAAACTAAAACTTTTTTTCTCATCTTTGTTACTCAATTTATGATTATGGATTCAACTCTTATATACTTACCCACTTTGTTCAGATGACATTATGATCGCTCAGGATGGCTAACTTCCACCAATTATATGCATAGACTTTTATCGCAACATGACATTACTGGTTCTCTCTGCTTGTATATCCTTATACTCTTCTAGATAGACCTCAAAGATGCAGTGATCCTTAATTACGTGTGTACATGGTGGGTCCACTTTAACAAATAAAGTGTTAGAAATCCACCATAGCATCCCAGTCCTGATTCTTCTCTCTTGCACACTCCATTCTCTGTTACCCTTGGAATCTAGAGACTGAAGTAGGTAATAGCCAGTATATTCAGGGCAACCAAAGTAGCTAAACACAATCTTTCAATGAGCTTATAAATTTCTTCTGAATATTAACATTGTGTAAAAGAGCAATCATGAAAACAAATTGACCAGGCTGGGTATTGATTAGCATGCCTTTAATCCCAACACTTGGGAAGCAGATGCAAACATATCTTTGTGAGTCCAAGGATATCTTGGTCTACACAGTGAGTTCCAGGACAACACCAGCTACATAGTGAGACCATGTCTCAAAGAAAAAAATAAAGATCTAATAAATAACTCACTTTGTGTATGTTGTCTGGTATACTGGTGTGAAATAATTAAAATAAAGTATACAAACTCATGTTTAAAATAAATACAAAGACCTTAGAGCAAGGAGAGAAAAAGGAAAGTATTGAGAGTACTTGTTTTATACAGACGTTTGCCTACCTCCTCTTATAGGTAGATTGTGACTCCTCTTTCTTGATTAGAAAATGGTGTACACTTCATCCTCACAAAAGTGTTATCTTCTTAAAGCAAGCACAGCCTCACACTGGGTAGAGCCTTCAGGAAAGAAAGAGGAAGATTAATAACTGTAGACTGTTTTAAGTGTAATTAAGGGCTGAGAAATTTCAAAATCCAATAGAACGACTGTTGTGTTCCCCACAGGGTCCTGTGACAAATGCATTCATTTGAGCACATGTATAACTTGCATGGAGAGATAATGAGGGAGTCAATAGTCCATGGTGATCAGCGTAGTAGGTGACAAATTACTTTTCCTTGTTCTTTCGCTTGTGGTCCCTTAGGGCCAGCCTCATAAATAGATGGAGGCAGAGCTTCAAGTTTAGTGAGTACTGAGAAGTAGGAAGAATTTATCCTCATCCCACATGAGATCCTTTCCCCCAGATTTAGTAGCAGAACAAATAAAAAAAACTGCTTGCTAAACGTGTCTACAAAGTCATGCATTTTAACTTGGAAATGGTTTTCTTCTTTTTTTTTTGTTCATGCTTAGTTGGCCCCTATATTTAACTTGACATATTAATTTCATGTTGGACATGTGTCTCTTCAATTTTTTTCTCTACCTGTGTTCTCTGTAGTAAACATTTTTTGTTGCCAGGTGTAGTGATAGGCCACCAATTAGAGCCACATACCATTTATCTAAAAAGAACCTTGTCTTCTGAAAACTGAGAGCTAACATCCAGTCTGCAAAAACAAGTCATTTTGAAATGTCTGGGAAGTACTGCCCTCATGTTGTAACATATACATTCAGTTTTTTTAAGTTTGTACTGTTGTTTGTATGCAACATGAATTACTAGAAGGTCTTATTAATAAAATCAAACCCAGGGTCAGGTATTGGGGTGAACGCTGGAAGATCAGAGAAACAGAACAAGCCACAGCTAACCTTACCTCCCCAATTCCTCCGCTGATCTTGTTTCCTCAAACTGGAAGCCTCTGTGTCCTCATCCGAATGGATCTCAGAGGAACTGCTGCCAAAAGCTAAAAGCTTGAAAGGACTCTAGTTTCTGGTCCTCATGCCTTATATACATTTATACTTCCTGCTATCACTTCCTGGGATTAAAGGTGTGTGTCACCATGCCTGGCTGTTTCTAGTGTGGCTTTGGACTCACAGAGATCCAGATGGATGTCTGCCTCCAGAATGCTAGGATTAAAGGCGTGTGTGCCACCATTTTGTGGCCTCTATGTCTAAATCAGTGGCTGTTCTGTTTTCTGAGCCCAGATAAATTTATTAGGGTGCACAATATATTGGGGAACACAATATCACCACATCTCTATTTCATTTTCCTTAAATCTTTAAATTACTTTGCCTCTTGATATGTGAGATGTCCATTCTTTCTTTATTACAGACATCAATAATATAGCAAAGTCACCAAATATTTTAGATCTTGTCCTTTTGCAGATTGTATTAGATTGATTAGAAAATAAATTATGCATTTGTTAGTTCCTTGCACTTATAAGTAACAGTTGATATGACATATATTTCAATTATTTTAAAGTGTTTATTTGCCTTGAATGGATACATGTCCATCAAGTACAAAAGAAGATACCAGATCCACTAGAGCAGGGATTATAAGTGGTTGAGGACCACCCAACTCAGGAACAAGGAATAGACCTCACATCCTCTAGAAGATCAGGAAGCATACTTAAGTTAATCTCCAAGTCACATCTTTTGCCACCAGGTAAGATTTTATAAATAACAGTTCAGATACAAAGAATGTTGCTATGAAATTCTGTGCAAGTTTTACTGAAAAACCCTTGGGTCCTGCCAAGAAGGCAACCCTAGTGTACCTGTGAAAACAGAGGTGTACAAGACAGCAGGGAACATCTGAAAACATATATCAAATAGTTTTTTGAAGGATTAGTAGGTTAGCTTGAAAATATATATTTATTGGTGCTACCTGAAACCTGGAACGATTGAAAATTCTTAAGAGGGATGTGTAGGTGTTTTAAAAGCAATATGAAAAAACTGGAAATTCCAAAAAAAAAGCTCAGAATTATCAAAATAAATTAAGGATACATTTGGATGTACTTCAAGGCATTAGAAAAATTTAATTATACATATCAAAATCCATAGAAGGAAAAAAAATAATAAAAATCAGAGTTCAGAGCAATGAAATGAAAACAAACAATTCATAGAGTTACATAAAGTCAAGTAATTAAATATTTGGTTCTTTAAAAGGATGAATGACTCAGGTCAAAAACATGATATATATCTAAAGGGAACATTTCAAGAGAAACCATTGAAATCCAGGAGACCATTGAACAACATTTCCATACTTATGTTCCACCAAATTGCAAAATCTAGAATACTGATGAATTTCTAATAATTATACAAAGTCATATTTATTATTATTATTATTATTATTATTATTATTATTATTATTATTATTGTCTGTGTGTGTGTGTGCCTGTGGGTGGGTATGCCTACTTATGCATAGGTACCCTGGGGAGGCCAAAAAGGGCACTGGGCCCCCTGAAGATGGAGTAAGACGTGGTGGTGGGTTTGACATTTTTCCTATGTTGTTTCTGGGAATCAAACTCCACTCCTTTGGAAGAGCAGCAAGCACTCCTAACTATTTAGTCATCTCTTGAGGCCACAAAGTAATGATGCTACATTTTAAATGATGTTAAATTCAGAATACGCAGTAGTAGCAACACATTCTTCAATGAATAGTTAACACTATTGATAAGATTTTTACAAACTAACAAGTCAACCAACCCATAAACAGATACACACACGCAAACAAAACAAAAAACAAACAAATCAAAAAAAAATACTAAAGTATCTTAAAGAAAGAAACAAAAAATCCACTGAGAACACATTTGAGCATTAGATTCTTTAGGATGTCATTGTGCAGATTAGTTAAGAAATATATATATATATATTGCTGGCAACATTGGGTATAGATACTCATGCTGAAATGCACACTGAGAGCAGCATCACAGGTTTTAATATTAAATTGTGTTGGACATGAGATACTAGAGGACATTAATCATTTTATTTTTCTGTTGTAACAGAAAAACAGTCTTCATCTGTACTCTGACCCTTGATGGAATTAAGGTGTTCGTGTGTGTGTGTGTGTGTGTGTGTGTGTGTGTGTGTGTGTGCCTTGAATCAATCTGAATGTAGTCCGACTGTCTGATACTACATCAAAATTTTGCTGATGTCTCCTAGAGATATTGGTATATGTTTTGCTCATTCTCAGGTGCAAGACAGATCTTTTACTCATCTGTTGACAAGAGTGAAATTTAATAAACAGTTACATAATAGTAAAGTGATAATCTTTTTGTATGTTTGATGTATGTGTGTGAGTATGGTACGTCAATACATGTAAGTACCAGCACACACACAATGCAGGTAGTCAGAAAGCATAGACTATCAGGCGCTTTTTTTGTCAACTCTTTTAATCACATTCATTGTCCTCATTAATTATCCTTTCTTTTCCTCTCTTTATTTCCCATTATTTTCCTTCCTCTACAAATACTCCCCTTGGCAAATTTCTGTTTTATTTTTAAAGCTAGATTCTGATACAGAGGAAACATGCCATAATTATCTTCTACTTCTTTCTTACTTTGTTCAGTATAGTGATCGCCATAAGCACCCATTTTCCTATAGCTTGCTTGATTCCTTCCTCCCTTCTTCCCTCCTTCCCTCTGCCCCCCCCCCCCCCGCCCCCTCTCTCTTTCTTTCCAACAACTGAATAAAAGAGGGATCATTAATCTAAATTTTCCCTTATCCTGCCATTTTCTGTGGCCACCTAGGAAATCTGATAACAACAACAAACAAAAACAACAACAAAAATAATGAGAGAAAAAGAAAATTTGAGATTTGGAAATTGGATGACTGATGTCCTAGCTAAGACTTAACTCTCAACTAAAGACATAGCCTGGAGTCAGTGAGGGATTTCCCAGACATGATTGGTCTATGCACATGTCTATGGAATTGTCTTGATTGCTAATCAATGTAGAGGGCTCAGCCAATTGTGGCCGTCACTATTCCCTGAACTTGTGGCCCTCAGCATGTAAGAATGCTAGATAAGCAAAAGCCTGAGAATGAGGAAACACATAATGTCCTCAATACTTTCTACTTGAATTTTCTTCTCCTTCTGTCAAAGATGGACTGAGACCAACAAGCCAATTTTTTTTTCTCCTGTAAGTTACTTCTGGTCAGAATGTTCTATGGAAGCACTAGAAAGGAAACAAGAACATTTGGAATGTTGGAATGTGACTGGAGATCCAATGTGGAGAGAAGGGATGCTGGTTGTATCAGGCACAACTGAAACTTTCCTCTATTTTCCTCAGTATACTTCTGTACTCACCCTCAGGAATATGGCTTGAGGAGAGTTGTTTGGGATGCTTTGTCTTCTGTTCTAGTATCAGTGTATCTCAGATGCTTCTTATGCACACTTTCTCTGAAGCCATCAGAATTTACTCAGTGACATGAGACATTCTGATGGTGGAAGAATTAATGCTTATAAGAGAGCCACTGAGGGGCAAGAATCCCAGATAAACATTCTGACACATCATCCTTTGGTTGGTTGTTATCAAGGCATGTTTTCACTATCTCCCTGGAGATTTCTAGTAGAGTTAAATCCCACAGATTTGTAGTGATATGTTTCTAAGCATTCACTTCTGATTTACTTTACATATTTTCTACTTGCTCCTTCTCTTTGATGTTCTCATGAGTTTCCTAAAATTGCTTCCCTTCTGAGACACTTGCACCCATTTCCTTGTCTCATCACATTTTGAGAAATGTGTATGGTAAGCATAACTCACTACTTAAGGAAAATACTTTGAAATCTTGTTGCAAAGTTTCTTAAAGAAATTGTACTAATTAACACTAAACAAATGCAGGTGTTTCTTTGAAGAATGTGAGTAGGCAATTTCCTCTATCATACACTGCAAGATAATTGTACTCAGTTGTTTGAAGTGTTAAATCTTTACCACATTTTTACTTTTTCAGAATGTGTAAGTGTTGTTAGAAGTAGCTAAATGTTGGTTTTGTACATGAAGAAAATAAGTGTATGCAAAGGATTCAATTAGCGATTTCATTATAGATATGGCCTTGGCAAAGCAGCAACTCCATCCCTGGCTTTGTTAATCAGAGATCAGAAATGCAATTATCCAGTTCGTACATTCATGCCACTTCCAATTGACTGTAGTAGATAGAAGAAATAATAGTCCTGAGATCCAAAGCACTGTTTCTCATCCTCAAAGGTTACTGTTGGTGAAATTTGCTTATGTCTACCTCATATCTGCATTTGAAGCTGGCAACGGACTAAAACACAACTGTGGAATCAAAGTTCCTGGATGATTCATGTGTTTTAGCATTCATCTGTTCAACTAACTTTTAGGAAGCATTAATTTCTATGCTTTAAACATATTTCAAACATGAGATAAAATTAAAATTATAGATTATGTATATGATCTATATATCCTCATTTTATTTCATGTCTTTGACTTCAAGATTCACAATGTTCAAATATTTGCTTGTTGATAAATAATATATACAACTGATTCTACATTTTAACATCTAAAGTGGTCTCTTTCAAATAGTTTCAAGAAAACCTCCTGGTTTTTCCTCAGATAATTTGTGTTTTAATCTGTTGTTTAACCCCTTAATTAATCAATTGAGTTTTAATATAATGTGATATAAGGTCAGTTTTTATTCTTCTGCATGTGGATAAGGTTGATATCCAGATTTCTAAAGACCATACACCACACTGCACCACACACACACACACACACACACACACACACACACACACACCCCTTTTCAAATTCTATTCCAATGCTGTTTGAAATACTAGAGCTTTTAGTATATTTTCAAATTTGGTAGTATAATACTTCCAGCATTGTTATTATGGATCAATATTTGCTTTGATTTCCCCATCTCTCTCTCTCTTTCTCTCTCTCTCTCACTCTCTATCTCTGTCTACTTTTTCTCATATGAACTTTAAACTTTTTTATATGTTTTTTTAAAGTAAAAATCTATTTCAATACTGTTTCTGTCAGGCAATATTATGGTGACTAGAATTTAGATCAGTTTGTCCTTAGAATAGCCAAAGAGAATATGAAACTAAGATTAAGTTTATGTTACCTAGTTCTTTCATTTGTTGGGTTTTTTGTTTTTAAAATCTGAAATATTTAGCTTATTTAACATAGAAAGTGGCCAGAGAATTACTGGAAGTGGTCAAGAACGAGACTGTTTTGATCATGTAAAAAATACCACACATGTCAGAACTCAGCGATGGCTTTTGTTTGTTTGACTTTCTCTGGATTGATGTTAGAATGTCCTGAGAGAGAGAAAGAGAGAGAATCCTGCCATGCAGGGAAGTCTTAAGCAGCTGAGAAAGCACGTCCAATAAATACCTTAAGTGCTATTTTCCAATAATGAAGAAAATTATCTGGAGGCATCTCACTTACTACTTATGCTAAAATTATCAGACTAATTAAATGCTTTATTTGTATTTCATACCCTCAAGTCACATTTTAGTTTTGAACATCAAATTCTGTTAAAAATACTACCCATTAGCTCTTAAATGCTATGATGTGTTTGTACATAAGGTTATGAGTGAACATACATACAGAAAACAATTACACTTATGCCCGGGATCATAATTTAAACATTTCCTCCAGCTACATTTCCATTGTTTGCCCATTGGCTGGATATCATGTTCATCCTCAGGATGTAACATTATCTCATAAAATCTCTTAGATATTTAATTTGAATACTCAATTTACCCCAAATTCTCACGAAATGTCATGTGCACAATTAAAGTTGGCCTCTTAAAGACTACAATGATCTCCTGGCTCTTGGCCATTCTAATCCAAACCAGAAAGGAAGAAAGACTGTCTAAATTTCCCCACACATTCAGGCATAGGCTATTCATAATTGTCTTTAAGAAAATATACATCAGTCTGTTGCTGCTAAGGAAGATTTTGCTGTCTACTAATGCTACATTAAGACTTTGACCATAAGATACCATCTGGGAATCTGGTTCCATAAAAGACTCTAAATTCTTTACCAGAAAAATTCAAGAAGTTCAAACCAGAGAGTTTCAAGGGTTACTTAAAAAAAAAAAAAAAAAAAAGAAAAAAAAAAAAAACCTTTGTCCTCTTGTCCTCAATTTTTTCAAGAACTCTCTCCTTAGTCTTCATTTTCCAACTCAGAGCTTGCCTCACTTCTGGATTGATGATATACATTATGTTCATTCATGTTAAAGAAACATCCTAAACAAGCTTAAAACATTCCTGTATCATCTTCTAACATCTGGTCCTTAAGTACCTTGGAGTTTTTCTCCCATCCAAAGTTCTCTGGCCACTTTCTATGTTGCTGATTTCTTTCTCAAGAAAGCTCTCCTCTTATTTCCAACATTCTTAATCCACACTTGTTCATCAGGTCCCAATCAACAGTCATTTTTACATTAAGATTTCTTTAATTTTGTTTCAAAACAGTCTTGTTCAAGTCATCAAGGTATATTTTGTATATATTTATATATTATAGTGGAAAATTTTCTGATGAAAAATGAAGCGACGATGAGCTTGAGCAAAAACTCAGCACTTCAGAATGTGTACTATTATTGAAGAGGACCTTCCTTTGCTTCTGAGCCCTCACATCAGGCAGCTCACTGACATTTTTAACTCCAGCTCCAGGATCCCCAGTCCCTCTGCGTAGCAGGAATCTTAGAAGGTCTTATTAATAAAATCAAACCTGAGGCCAGTTATTGGGGTGAATACTGGAAGATCAGAGAAGCAGAACAAGCCACAGCAAACCTCACCTCGCTAGTTCCTCAGCTGATTCTGTTTCCTCAGAATGGATGCCTATGAGTCCTCATCCCGAATGAATCTCAGCTAACTGCTGCTCAAAGCCTAAAAGCTTAACCAGCCAAATGCTTCTAGTTTTTGGTCTTCATGCCTTATATATCTTTCTGTTTTTGTCATCACTCCCTGTGATTAAAGGCTCACTTCTTGGGATTAAAGGCATCACCATGCCTGGCTGTTTCCAGTGTGGCCTTGAACTCACAGAGATCCAGAGGATTTTCTACCTCTGGAATGCTAGGGTTAAAGGTGTGAGTGCCACCATTTTCTAGCTTTTGTATCTAGTGGCTGTTCTATCTCTGACCCCAGATAAATTTATTAGGGTACACAATATTTTGGGGAACACAATACCACCACACCTCTGGTCTCTGAAGGCAGCTGTAGCAACATGTATACACTCACAGAGACACACACAGACACAAAATTACAAGTAAAGTAAATGTTTACAGAAGCTTTGATATAAGTAAGTGAGCATCAAGTGAATGTGTCCTTTCTATAATGTGACATAAAGTCTCAGACACATTAATACCTGTGCTAGAATGCAGAGGATATTTTTTGAATGAGTGGCAATTACTTTCTTTCCCAGGTCCTAGGAAAGCTGAATAGAACTCTCTGACTTTTTATCCTTATCACAAATGACATGAATCTTTAGACTGAAAAGTCGGTACTCTCTTAATATGAGTCTTCGTAAATGCGTGGGCTTTGGTTGTCCAAGAAAATTATTAGGATAACCTTATTAATTGACAGAACCATTAATTGATCAAAGCAGACCAGAAAGCACAAGGTATAATACCCCAACACTCTACATTCAATGAAGCCAGTCTTGAAGTATTTATTTGATCAATTATTTTAAAAAGGAAATACAAATTTCCAGAATTTCACTATAACTATATTGTCTACATGCACATGGAAAATTCTTTTCCTATAATGTAAGGTTTTTTTTTTTTTTTGGCTTTTGTTTTGGTTTTTCGAGACAGGGTTTCTCTGTGTAGCTTTGTGCCTTTCCTGGAACTTGCTTTGGAGACCAGGCTGGCCTTCACCTCATAGAGATCCACCTGCCTCTGCCTCCTGAGTGCTGGGATTAAAGGTGTGAGCCACCACTGGCCAGGCAAGGTTTTATTTTTTTATTTATTTATTTTTTAATTTTATTTTATTTTACAATACCATTCAGTACTACATATCAGCCATGGATTCCCTTGTTCTCCCCCCTCCCGCCCCTTCCCCGTTCCCCCCAGCCCATCCCCCATTCCCACCTCCTCCAGGGCAAAGCCTCCCCTGAGGACTGAGATCAACCTGGTAGACTCAGTCCAGGCAGTGCCAGTCCCCTCCTCCCAGGCTGAGCCAAGAGACCCTGCATAAGCCTCAGGTTTCAAACAGCCAACTCATGCAATGAGTACAGGACCCGGTCCCACTGCCTGGATGCCTCCCAAACAGATCAAGCCCATCAACTGTCTCACCCATTCAGAGGGCCTGATCCAGTTGGGGGCCCCTCAGCCATTGGTTCATAGTTCATGTGTTTCCATTCATTTGGCTATTTGTCCCCCTGCTTTATCCAACCTTGGTCTCAACAGTTCCCGCTCATATAGACCCTCCTCTTTCTCCCTAATTGGACTCCTGAAGCTCCACCAGGGGCCTAGCCGTGGATCAGGCTCCCCTTCTCCAAGACCCCCGGCAGACCCTGCAATCTCCAAGCCCTGCCCCCACGCTCATCCACATATAAGTTTTGCTTTTAAAGTAACTATTTGTCTTTTTTTTTTTTTTACAAAAATGTTTACTTAATATCACAATTAATTTGACTGTTCAAAGATATGCTTTGAAGGATTAAAGAAACTTCATTTATATACCTGTGTATTTTTATCCAATAAAACTATCATAGATAGATATTCTCTGGATTATTGCATTATTTCTAAAAAATAAGTCCATAACTTAAAACTCTACCTCTTATTTTGTTCTTGTTCCTATTAAGACATGAAAGATATAGCTAGGTAGTGGTGGCGCACTCTTTTAATCCCAGCACTCGGGAGGCAGAGCCAGGTAGATCTCTGTGTTCAAGGCCAGCCTGGGCTACAGAGTGAGTTCCAGGAAAGGCACAAAGCTACACAGAGAAACTCTGTCTTAAAAACCAATAAATAAATAAATAAATAAATAAACAAAAAAAGACATGAGAGATATAAAAACCAAATAAATTCATAAAGGTAAAACCCTCAAAAAATACAATACCTTGCAAATATTATGAGGGTGCTTACTTTTCCAGGCACATATCATACATACACACATACATTCATACACTCATACAAGCAAACATACATACATAAATACATAAATGTAATTTATTTTAGAGAAGGGGTTTTCAACTTTAGCACCCCCATATTGCCATCCTAATCTCAGACTTCTAAAATGGTGATAAATAGATGTCTGCTGCTCACAAGGTGAATGGCCTTTGATTATGTGTCCTATTCATTCTGAAAACAAATTAACGCAATCTATCAAAAGTTAACTAGTTGTTTTAAGCTCACATTAAAATCATTTGTATTTCTTACATAACTAGTGCTTCTAAAACCTTAGTATATTTTTCTATAAAAATAGAATATGGCCGGGCGTTGGTGGCACACACCTTTAATCCTAGCACTAGGGAGGCAGAGCCAGGCGGATCTCTGTGAGATCCTGGGCTTTCAACTGAGTTCCAGGAAAAGGCACAAAGCTTCACACAGAAACCCTGTCTCGAAAAAAAAAAATAGAATATGATAAAAATATATTACATGAAAATTTAAAAATAAAAATCAATTATAGAAAGAATGTATCTTTAGATGGGTATATGGCATTAAGATCATTCAGGGTACAAAAATTGAAATTACCAAGCAAAATAACCCAAGGAAAATTATTATTCATAAGAAACTTTCCTTTAACCTCCTTTTTCTCTGAGAGTTTTGTTGTCCCAGGAAAGAGCTGCACCAAGTATTGAAATTATAAGGATCCATCATCACATTTGGTTGTCCCAGGTTTCCTCAAGCTCCTAGAAATTTTTCCTTCACTGTTCTTAATACTAAAGCTGTACTAAGTTTCCCATGGACCCCTAAGTGCCCTCCATTTCCAGTAGTCTCTCCCCATGCTCTCTTGCTCCACTCCTCCTTTCCTAACCTGATTTCTACTGTTCCCATCTTCACCCACCTCAGGTCTGCCTGCATAGTCTATTCGATTTCCCCTTCCCCTTCCCAGGGAGAACCATTTGTGCCTGCCTCACCCTCCATCCCAAGAGCTCTTTGAGGCAACTCAGACCCAGAAAAACAAACATGATATGTACTTACTTATAAGTGGACATTAGCCCGTAAGTAAAGGATAATTATGCCACAATCCACAGGCACTGAGAGATTAAGTAAGTAGCAAGTTCTTAGACCTCTAACTAATGGTAAGGAAAAAAGTTCCTGTATTTGGAGGCCACTGCACTGGAAACAGAACAAACTCATTTTTTTGACCAAAACAAGAACTAGAAAAGGTAGTTTGATGCATAGTTGATAAGCCAGTTGCATTTGTGTATCTATTCTCCTAATTAGGGCATTTTGTGCTTTGAATAAAAATATGTATAATTATATCTGTCTCATGCCCTGAAACAGAACAGAATGAATTAATGGGAACTCTTCAGCGAAACAGAGAAAATACACATGGAGACTTGCCCATTTTTATGGCCCTCTTCCCAGGAGGAAAATTGCAATGAAAACGACAGTGAGGTAGGCATACGTTTATACTAGATTGTTAAGAGAGTCAATATAAAGAAAAAGCATAGACTCTCACAGACATAATAGTCACTCCAGATATTATATTTTTATGAAATTTTATGAAAAAATATACCTAAACTTACATAGTGAGAAAAATTAATTATTATTGATATATATTAAATAGTACTTTCATAATTAAACATTAATATGTACACTTGATTATGTGTGTATCTGTATAGTTACAAGGACATATACATTTATGAATATTAGACATTAATTTAACAAATCAATTATAGTGAAATTGAAAAAAATAGTTAGATTTAAATGACTTTCTTTTTCATTGAATTACATTGTCATGTTACTTTACCCATAAATGTAAAAAAAGCTAAAATTTAAATATTTTGAATCAATAGTGTCATGTTTCAATTGAAGGCAGTGTTTACAGGCTTTTAAATGAAGAAAGCATGAACAAAGAAATGGGAGCACAATTACCCTTTGTGTTCTACTCTTTCAAGTCCCATGTACCATGCATGTATGGCAGCCTTCATCCTGATCACCAACAGCCCTTTGTTCATTTAAGGAGAGCCTCGGAACTTCCTTCTCTTTATTGTGGGTCCTTGGTTGACTGAATCTCATCATTTCTTTTGTAAAGGGCAAGTAAATTCTGTTTTATCTGCATTGAAGGCCAGATGCAAGATCAACTTTATTTTTACAAAACTACGATGTGGTAGTGGAAAATGAAGGACGCCTTGCATATTTATGTGCTTGGTGTATTCTCTATAACTTGGTGAGTGTTTATTGAAAATACCCCTGCTTTATTGACACATAGCTTATAAACATAATCAATGCTTTGCCCACCCATTATCAGAGAAGATTCCTTCTTCAGCAGGGGTAAAGACAGAAATCCATAGCCAGACATTATGCAGAGAATGAGAGACCTTGGAACACTCACCTGTAAAAGGGATGTCTCCATCAAATCCCTCCCTTCAGGGCTCAGGTAACCCACGGAAGAGGAGGAGGAAGGAGTGTAAGAGCCAGAAGGGAGGGTGCATACCAAAAAACAAGGTCCTAAAATTCAGCATGAGAACACACACATGAACCCACAGAGAGACAGCCAGCATGCACAGGGCCTCCATTGGTCTGCAATAGTTAGCAGAAAAGGAATTGCACAACCATGAGCAGGAAAATAATAGTAACAATATTGTTTGAGGAGACAAATATGAATTAGAATTTGAACCAGGTGGCTGGGCACACTCACTAATGTGATGAGAGTATAGATCATTTAAAAGAAGGAAGAACAAGATTATTGAAGAAAAGCCAAGTCCAGCAGTTACTATGCTGAGTGTGTGGATACTGGAGTGAGGTTTTGAAAAATGATATATTGGAAATAAGTTTTAATATCATAGTTTGATTGGTTCAAGCAAATACAACAGATTAAAAATAAAAATAAATAAAACAATAAACAACAGAGCCAGAGGACCAATGGCAAGGATGTTCACTACAATGGCTCTTAAGAATTAATGATAGCTTATGATGTCAAGATAATTTAAACAATGTGTTTTCTGAAAAAGGATGCCATTTCTGAGACATGCATGAATTGATTCTGCCATTTCAAACTAGCTATATATGCAGCCATAATTTTACTTCTTTTAGATTGCTCCATTTAAATCTGACTTTTCATGAGTTTTAATTTTAAAATGTTTTCTTTTGTATGTGTTTAAAAATACTTAAAATTTTAAGAAAAGAAGAAAAAAAGCCCTTGGTTTTTTGGAACCTAACTCACATTATGCAAACAAACCTACTATATGATTATGTAACTTACATATTTTTTTTGGAAATCAAAGCATGTACACCTAAATATTCACAGTTTTATCACATGTGTTAGAACACATATAGCTACTTTATAAAAGTATCATAAAACACAAGAGAAAAAAAACTTCAGGGAAAAGTTATTTCTCTATTTACAAAGTATAATATAAAAATCTCCATTAAATCTCAAAACCATGACTGCACCCAATTAAAATTTAATTATACCACATTGCTAACTTAAAGATTATTTAAATAATATTGTAAGCATCCATAAATAATTCATTTGTTACTAATTAGCAGTTCCTGAGTTGCCTTCTCAATGTCTGTCTAACAAGCATCTCTGGACCTTCATAAAGTTGAACACTGTAGCTGTGGTTTAGGGAGAGCAAGGGTAATCAGTTATTGAGATTTGTCTTAGTAGCCACTCAAGGTTCTTGAAAGAAATCTTATTTGACAGAATAAAAATATTTATTTTATGTCAATTGTAAGAGTAATATGTAAATTGCATCAAATTTATCATTCCCTTCTTATTCCCATTGGAACCAATCGTATATTCAAAGATTCTATGAGTTTCTGTGAGGAATGTAGACTTTGACACTAAAGGTGACCAGGTTCTGAGTTGATGATACTCATATAGAAATACTATCTGTCAATAAATTATATTATTCCATAATTTTAAGGTTAGGAAATACATCCAGAGATGATTTTATTTTTAACTCTTTTCATAGCAAAAATACTGATAACAATGTGCTGATGGTTTAACTGGGAAAGGTTTATGCCACCAAATTTAACGACGTGAGTTCAATCACTAGGACCTACATAGTAGAAGGAGAAAACCTACTAGCATAAGCTGTCCTATGGCTTCCCTGTGTATAATGTGGCATCCAAATATCCCTTCCGCTGCTTGAACGCACGCACACACACACACACACACATATATACACACACACACACACACACACACACACACACACACACACAAAATAAATAAATAAATGAAAAATAAATTAAAATTATGTTAATTGGCCATTTGAAAATGTATAAGGTATCAGTTTGCATGGGTTCATACTTTGATGTTTTACTTGGAACAAATAATCAGCTCACTAAGTTTTGAAAAGTACATACTGGTTACAATGGAGGAAGATTTTTAAAGAAAGTATTAGAACTCCTAATAGAAACAGAATGAATGGATGTATAGAGGTAGATAGGTGAGATAGATAGATATTGTAGATTAGATAATAGATATATAGAGAATAAGTAGATAGCTAGCACTGTGTTCATAGATAATGAATATTTTTGACATAGATGGTAGAGACATAAATGAGATAAATATGATAGATTATATATAGATATATGATAAATAGATACATTTCTAGATAGATGATAGATATATAGGTGATGGATAATAGATAATACTTAGATAGATGGATGGTAGATAGGTAGATAGATATATAGATGATAGATGGCAGATTGAGTATTGTCAGACATAATAAATTTGATAAATATATGGTATATTTATGGTATATTTATTGATAGATGATTGGTAGATGATATATGAATAGATGACATATGGTAGATACCTAATATATATGATAAAGTAGATAAATTAAATAGATGGTAGATAGAATGACTGATTGGTAACAGATAGATAGGTGACAGACCTATAGTTAATAGATAAATCAGCAATGGATAAACAGATGAATGATTAGCGATGGAAATTCTGCAGCCCCACAAGAAGCCCTCTGCAAACTGGAGCCCCAAGAATGCCAGAATTCTGGCTCAGTACAAGTCCAAAAGCCTTAGAAACAGGCATGCTAGTAAATACGATTGTCTTCAACTTGTGTTTTGTATAGATCTCCAGCTGATTCAATATTGCCCATTCATATTGGGTGAGGATCTTCTCTAAGTCTATACAACCACATAAAAATCTCCTCTAGATACATTATCAAGAATACATAGACATGATGCTTATCTAGACCTCCAGATATATTTCTTAATCTAGTGAATCTGACAAGTAAGATTAGCCATCACAGGGGGAAATAAGACATTTTTCTTATGTACTAAAAAGGGAAAAAATACTTCACTGTAACTTTCTACAAAAAGGCCTCTTTTTCCTTTTCTCTTTTTTTCCTTATGAAACTTCTTGAAGATTGCCTAGACCCATTCTCTTGACTCTACCTTTAAATTTTACTAATTAATTTTTCACTACTGTTACTGTAGAAAATTGTTTTTTTTTTTCCAGGAACAGAACTTACACCCACAGTCAATGTTATGATGAGTTTCAGATTCTACCCTCTTTCAACTATAAGCAGAGGTCCTGGGTGACCATTCCTTCCTCATTCTGGATAAAAGTCTTTCCAATTGATTTTCAGGATGTCATGATATGAGGCCCTATTCTCACAGTGACAGCAGTTTCCTATCCTGCTTTTTGATTTTTATATCTACTTCATAATCTGGTCATATTCTAAAGAAGCAATGCATAAGCTTTCATCAAGCTGTCTCCGTCTCACAAGGATAGATGATGTCTACTTTCCAATGAGATGTCATTTGAAGTGTTGAACTGCCACAATGCCTTTATCTTTGCTTTGCTTTAACTAACCCTTCAACTCAGCTGCTTACTTAGATCTTGTGTTGACTTCTTCAAGGCATTTCTTTTATGACAAGAACTGCCTCCATTTCCTGCTCCTCACCAGTCCTCCTGTCATATCTCTCCATCCATTCTTTTTCAACTCAGCTGCAGCACTGTCCTCTTTTTAACTTCAAAATTATTGGCGTGAGTCCACCTCAGAGATTTGGTCTGGATGTCATCCTTATTTTAATAGCTCATGTGTTCTTTTTTCAGGCTTCATGAAAATATGTTTTAAAATGGGAACTCTTATACTTGTGTTAAAGTAGAGTTCATTCTGTTATAAGGATGACTTACTTTACCTTTTCCATTGCCTTAACTCTTATTATTATCCGTAATATATGATATACTTACATATCTTTCCCATTGACTGTTATTTCAAGGAGAATGTAAGACCCTGGATGGTGTGATTGTGATGTCCTGGTGTTCAAAATACTATTTTGCAGTGAAAAGAGTTCATAGTCAATAAAAAGCTTTTAGTAAATATCTAGTAACTGTCCACTGTTCACTTATGATGTATCAATAAAAATACTTTGAATCATAACCCTTATAGAGCTTAGAATCGAGTCCTTAATTTGTCAGCCCAACTATAGACACATATAGTCATCCTTCCCACTTGGAACATGATAGATTCTGTAAAATCATAAGTTAAAAAACAGTTTTGTAAGATGTGTTGTGTACATACACACACAAAACACACAAACACACATACTCACACACTACATATGTATATATTTTTATACTTGATTTAATAAAAATATCTCAGGAGTGCAATAGAAGTGTTTTATTTTTATTTTTATACCTCAGGAAACATTGGCAATTTAGAGAGATTGTGATATTTGGAGGAGATTCTATTTCTTCTGCTACTTACTGTGGGTGGGGGCAGGGCTTGAGTGTGCCAAAGTACATGCCATAGTACAGATATTGAGGCCAAGAGACGTCAAGGTGCAATCAAACATTCATCCTCATCTTCTACCTGGTTTGAAACAGAATCTTTTGTTGTTCCTTCTACCACCTCACTGTATCAACACTGAGATAAGTACTGCAAAGCCCTGTCAAGATTTACTTTTTTTCTGAATATTGGAATGTAGATCTTCATGCTTGTCTAGCAAATCTTCTACCCACAGAGCCATCTCCCCACCCTGTTCTAGATGTGTAAAAGTACAAAAAATGATTTCAAGCCATGCAAAAATCTGATATGATATGCAAACTCATTTCAATTAAGTTGAAAATAAACAGCTTTGGGAGAGAGTCTCCATGAGAAGAGTTATTTCCAGTGAAGCCTATTGTGTCTTCCACAAGGGTTAATGTTAGCCAGTCATGTGTCAATCCTTCCACCAGCCTATGAAAACAGTATGCTTTCACCACTCTAAATATCATTGATTTTGTGTATTTCAAAGTTCAATGGTCTTACATTTTAAGTCATACACTGCATTTAGATGTTGATTGTTCCCATCTAAATTCATAAATATTTCAATTTTAATTATGTTTTTTCTGTTACTTAGATCTTTCATGTAGTAGTTTAAAACCTATAACAATGAATACATTTTAATATAATTCATAATACAATAGTAATATCTTTTAAATAGATTACAATAACCATACACATATAAATAGTATACATATTTGCACAACATTAAATAATTCTATCCTTTGTCACTGGTAAAAATTAAAACATATTGTAGCTAGAGTTTTCCTACCTGGACCACAGTCAGGATAAATCTCTTTCACCTGCCAGTCCCACAGCCGCTCAGACCCAACCAAGTAAACACAGAGACTTATATTGCTTACAAACTGTATGGCTGTGGCAGGCTTCTTGCTAACTGTCCATATATCTTAAATTAATCCATTTCTATAAATCTATACCTTGCCACATGGCTTGTGGCTTACCAGCATCTTTACATGCTGCTTGTCCTGGCTGGCAGCTGGCAGAGACTCCCTCCGCCTTCCTGTTCTTTTTATTCTCTCTGTTAGTCCTGCCTAACTTCCTGCCTAGCCACAGGCCAATCAGTGTTTTATTAGCAACACTTTTGCCATACAGAACATCCCACAGCACTTTCCCCCCCCCTTTTTTTTCAAAAAGGAAGGTTTTAACCTTAAAGTAAATTACATATAATTTGGGAATTTGGGCGTAGCTTCTCTTACTACTTCCTGCTGGAGGGGGGTTCTGTATCTTATGGGGACACAAAGAAAATTTTAGGATCATGGAGTAGTCCGTGAGGGTGTATCATCTGAGCCAGTTGCCTTGAAATGGTTCTGGATGTTGGATCATCTGGGCCTTGGTGTCATCGGAGACCTTTCAGGTGGTCTTGGCTGGTCAAACCTGATGTATCTTAATCTGGAACAAATCCATAGCCTCTGGCTTTCTGTGGAAACAAAATCAGAGCCTCCTTTCCAAAGCAACATATCCTTACAACCAAATTTTGAAGTCAAGGTATCTTTAAAATATACATACTGGTTTAACTCAGCTTCCTTTACAATCAAATATCTCTCTGCAGTTAAGATTCCCAAAGACAACACAATCCAGATTCTCTGTGTGATATCCATCTTTACGTGGCTTATATTTTATACTACCTTTACCGTCTCTTTAAAGACTTCATTTTTCAAAACTATCTATTTCTTTATATAACTGTATATATTCCTTTTTATCTCTCTTTGAAACCTACATACATTTTACACACATTTTAAAGCATTTAAAGTCTTGTTCCATCTGAATCTGTCTTATTGTGAATCTATTGCTTTAAACTGCAGCATTCTAAGACTGAAACAGTGCTGTGGCTGCGGGCTCTGTCCACCTCAGCTTCCCAACATGGCGGTGATATGTTTACCTTCAGCTTTGGGAGCCTTCATGGGTCTAAGCTTCTATCAAAGCAGCATGTAGCCCAGAAACTTCTTTTTTTTTTGTACTAGTAAAGGCTAAATCCACCATGCAGCTTAATGTGCCACTTGCAGATGCCTCATTCCCGCCATACTGCAGGTCAAACATGCATGCCAGGAACGCGCCATACAGTAGCTCAAGCCCGCAGGCTGTGGCTAACTTGGCAAAGACAACTAGGAAGCTGTTTCAGCTCCATTTTAGAATCTTCTTTTACGCTTTCTCAGGTCTTAAGTGGAAATTCCTGCCCCACGTTGGGCTCCAAATGTAGATGTAACCAACCGTCTTATAAATAAGAAACACAGAACCAATGCAAAGAAGAAAGCCAAGAGGTCAGAGCTAAGAGCTAAAACCTTACCCTTCCTCCTGCAGTGGTCCTACCTCTCCGAAGGAGCTGGTACTTCCTGTGTTAAAGTCTTTATATAGTCTGTTCTGCCTTCTCATTGGTTGTAAACCCAACCACAGGACAGCCTCATTATGGCCTGTCTGTATAGACCTCCAGGTGTTCTATGGCTGGTATTGAGATTAAAGGCATGTATATCCAATGCTGGCTGTATCCCTGAACACACAGAGACTTACCTAGCTCTGTCTACCAAGTGCTGTGATCACAAGCGTACACCACCACTGCCCTGATTTCCTATGGCTTGCTAATAGCTCTGACCCCCAGGCAACTTTATTTATTAACATACGAATAACATTTTGGTACAAAAGAAAATATCACCATAACATATTTCACGCTATAATGTAATATTTGAGGAAAAAAAGTCAAAGATAAGAATTCAGCTGAAAGTTTCTGAGAGATTGTATGTCTTGAATGTATGTCTTTGTTAAGTAGGAATTGAAAGTTAAAGGCTGCTGAGACTTTCCTCTTTGAGTCAGTGATGCAGAGATGCAGAATTTCAATAAAAATCATCCTTTGATACTTTATTCAATACTACTATCTCAGCAGAGAAAAAAAAATTTAAATTTTATGTTGACACTTCCGGTAACATTTGTGACGTGGAGAGATTGTAAGATCTGCAATGATTCTCTTTCCTTTGATGCTTCCTGTATACATCACAGCAAAATGTAGAATGGGAGTTTGTACAAACTTTTCATTTTACCAATAAATATTTCTTTTCTTTTCTACAGACTTTAATTGACAATTTTTTTCCAGCTTGATAGAATATATTAACAGTATATTCTGATAATGGTTTCCCTCTGCCAACTCCTCCTATATCATTCCTAAGTCACTACTCGCCCAACTCCATGTTGTTTTCTTCTTTCTCTTTAGAAAACATACAGCAGCAAAACCCAACCAAACAACAAACAAAAATTCAGAGTTACAAAAGCAGAAAAATGCAAGAAACACACACACATAAACAC
The DNA here is from genome assembly GCA_902168405.1 of Peromyscus aztecus. NCBI lineage: Eukaryota > Metazoa > Chordata > Mammalia > Rodentia > Cricetidae > Peromyscus > Peromyscus aztecus. Next base: position 1,054 of record CABHPQ010160310.1, on the reverse strand, counting down.
CATAAAACAAAACTTGAAACCATAACATACAAACAAAAGACCAGTAAGACAAAACCGACCAAAGAAAGTAATATGAGTCAAAAAATCTAAAATAAATATCATTGAGTTTATTTATGTTGGGCATCTATGGCTAGACAGGAGGTTTACTCTTAGGTATGCTTAATACATCGCATGATACTTCACTGGAACAAAACTATTTTATGTTTTTCATTGCAAGCAAGTTTCAATTTAAGTTAGCTTTTTGGTTAGGGGTGGCAAGCTGTGTCTACTACTCCTTCTCCATGCTGGAACCCTATTGGCATGCACCTGTACAGTCCCTCTCCATGTTGCTACCATTTCTGATAGTTTATATGTGCATCCATCCTGTGGTTCCTAGAAGATACTCTTTCCTTGGAATCATATATCCTCTCTGGCACTTACAAGTATTCCTTTAAAACACTGATGATTTTTGTTCTTTAAACAAGTGCTTCAAAGATGTAATGAAAATTTTCTCCTATCACCTCTAATTTCTTAAAATGACACCACTGTGAAGATGAGTAAGAGAAGAGTATGGTGAGATAACATAAATATTCATTATTTCCTACTTTATATCAATTATCTGTTAATCATCATTAATTATCTACTTATTTTTGGAAACCAGATGTACATAGTAAACACCTAGATTATTGATATATTTCAAACATCTAAGTCTGTCTCTTTTACACTTATTCACCATACTTAACAAGCTATTTTAGTATTTACCTGAGATCTTTGTTGCTATGTTTTGCACATTTGGGACCTAGTGAGTCCAAGTATTCTGCAAGCAACCAAAGACTATTATAATTAAAGGAAGTTCAGAAATAGACCCACAATAACATTTAGGAAATTTATTTTGTCACAAAAAATCTTAATTGAATATTTTTTTTTTCTTCAGAAAGCACTGGTTAAATCCCAATTTTGACCTTGGTCATTTGGGGACTTCTCACTAGTATCAGAAAATCTCTAAGGAGGGAGCAATTTACTTTTTACCTCAGTGTCCTGGGTACAGGGATCTAAACTATTTATCACTCTGAAG
>CABHPQ010160309.1:41543-56976 GCA_902168405.1 Peromyscus aztecus | reverse complement strand
ACTCTATAACTCAGAGAGGTGACAGAAATGGGAGAGGCGCAGGGTCCCTGCCAGATGAGGGGCATCACCGACACGCAGCATTTTGTGTTAGGAAGGACTTTAAGAATGAGTTGTGATGGTTAGTGCAGAATGGATTTATCCATGGGAAGGACACTTGATGAATGGCGGGCTAGAATATTCTGGGTTACTGGTCAAGATCAATAGGGAAGGCCTGGTGAGATGCTTCACAGGTAAAGGTACCTGCTGCCAAGCCTGATGACCTGGGTTCAACCCTAGGGACCCACGTGGTGGAAAAGGGGCATCAGGAATTCAAAGTTGGTGTCCAATACATAGTTAAGTTTGAAATCAGTCTTTTGGGGGGTTTTGTTTTGGTTTCGTTTTTGGTTTTTTGAGACAGGGTTTCTCTGTGTAGTCCTGGCTGTCCTAGAACTCACTCTGTAGACCAGGCTGGCCTTGAACTCACAGAGATCCCTCTGCCTCCGCCTCCCAAGTGCTGAGATTAAAGATGTGCTCTACCACCCAGTCTCAGGAAAACAAAAGCTGAGTTTCAAAAAGTTCCTGACATCCACCAACCCTCAAAGGAACCCTCCTTTTCTGTGTGTTTTACTTATATTTTCATTATTTTCTTTCCTGAGTATCTATTCCTTTCTAAAATTATCATATATTGACAATCAGAGTTGTGTTTATTTGTAAGGTGCGTTCCTAATGCACCTTCAGCATCAGGCAGGCTCACATTAGACCACACTTCCTTCTCTGTGAGACTCAAGAGCTCTAAGTGGAATCATAAAAACCCATTTTTGCAAAGCTGGAGGAATGATACCACACCGGAAGCTAGCCGGAGTCCGTGACCAGTTCATCCTCTCCAGATCCTTCCTCTAAACTCGCAGACATTTTGAGGTGTGACCTTCACAGTGAGGCAGACTCACGTTTGTTTTGGTTAGAAGGTCTTTCCTGTTCCTTACGTAGAACCATCCTCTGGGGCACAGTGGGGGCTGGATGGAGAAAATCCAAAGCACACAAGACAGCCGGCCACAAGTTCGTGACCTGGGACATTCTCAGCCCTGCTAGTTTAGGGCTGGTTTCTACCCTGCCAGTCATTTTCAAAGCAGAGTGTGTTTTGGGTTTTTGTTTATTTTGTTTTGTTTTCCTAGTTGTTAATTAGGAGTCACTTCCTTTTTCTTTAAAGATTCAAATTTGAACACATTCCACTTAGAGGTATTGTGAGTTTTCTTTTAATCAAGATGCGAGGCGTTTGCCACCAGAACCTCAAATTTTATATGTATAAATTTAAATGCATGTATACATGCACATATGCTTCTATCTATGTATATAAAGTAGGTTTTTTAGAGCAGAGGTGTGATTGACTCAAAGACATTCGTTTTTACATGTCTGCTTGTATGGCTTTACATACATTATTGTGCATGCGGGGTTGAATTTGTAGAACTTAAAGGCTTAAAATGATATTTGCTCATCTCTATGCATCTTGCTGTTTGTAGCAGTTGGGGAGGGGGCGCACTCAAATGCGAAAGATTGCAAGCCTCTTCTCGTTGTCCGTGTTCCGGTCCCCACTCTGTCTTCCCATTGTCATCTCCCCCTTGGTCCCCTGCACCTGCATGCCCTCTGCCGCCCTGTTTCTCCTTTCTCCTTCCTAGACACTGGGCCCTTGGGAGTCATCTGAGCAAAGCCGCCTGCACATTTCCCAGACGGTTGTGTTTCTCATTGGTGAATCTGCCCGTCTCACGTCTGTGCTGTTGGAATCTTGATTTCTTGCCTATGCCTAAGCTGCCTTTGCAGAGCTCTGGTCTTCCATCCTGCCCCTCACCAGCCTCCTCTGCATGACTCATTCCCAGTTCCACGACACCCAGAGCAGATCTCACCCCCACCCTGGCTTTTCTGGGTTCTCCTTGACCTTCGTGCATCTCCACAGTCCATCGGGTGCTTCATCCCTAAGTGCTAAATGGCCACAAGAGGCCTGAGCCTCACACAAGAACCACCCTGACTGGCGGAGCATTCTCCTTGTTGTCCCATGTGGGTCCCATCCCAGCGCCATCTCGCTGATGAAGAAACAGCATTTGATCAGCCACAAATTGTGTGATTTCCTTTATGTTCCCCGGGAGAAACAGAACATGACTGTGATGGAAGTTTCTAGAAATGCATTAATCCCTCTAACACTATGTGAGACTCTCCAATGGCAACCTAGGACGGTCACACCACAAGTGAGACGGCTCCCATTTACCCCCACCCCGTTCTCACCCAGCCTTTCTAGCTTAAATATAGAGAGAATGAGAATATAGTAGTCTCGTTGTAGGGGCTAAAAGTAGACCTTAAAGATACCAAATATAGTAAAATACATGCAGAGAAAACGATCCCCTTCAGATTCAGGGGAGACACTTATTCATCCTGGTCTCAAGAAGTTGAGGCTTGATTTTAAAATTAATTTTTTTTTCTTTCTTATAAGCCTCTCCCTCCCTCTTCCCCTCCCCCACCCCATGTGTGTGTGTGTGTGTGTGTGTGTGTGTGTGTGTGTGTCTGTCTGTGTCTGTGTCCGTGTGTCTGTGTGTCCGTGTGTATGTCTGGTACCCATGCACATGTGTGTAGAAGCCACAGGACAACCTCAAGCATGGTTCCTGAGATGCAGTGCACCTTATCTCAGGTGGATAGGGTCTCTCTTTGATCAGGGAATTGCAAGTACGCCAGGCTGGCTGCCTGGGAAGCCTCAAGAACCCACCTGTTTTCACCTACCTGTGCTGGTACTACGTGTGTGCCACCACGCCTGTCTGTTTTTGATGTGGGCCCTGAGGGATCAGACTCGGGTCCTTGTGCCTTCAAAGCAAGCACTTCGCCCACTGAGACGTCATTCCAGCCCACTCCTTATTCCTGAAGGAGACTTTTAGTCTTGAGCCGGAGGTGTTTTCCCTGGAAGCACACGAAGCACACGTCAGTGCACATGAAATAGCTTCACTGTGTAGTCGGGAAAGTCAGACCCGACGTGCACGGGCTCCTTGCACGTGAATGTGAAATGGAGGTGTGCCTTGTTTGTTCCCATCGCTCTTACAGAACACACACACACACACACACACACACACACACACACACACGTTTCCAAGCCAGATTTGTGAGACAGAAAAGACAAGATACAACATGGTGGTGCACACCTGTAATCTCAGCACTGGGGGAGCTGAGGCAAGAGGGTCAAAAGTTGAAGGTAAAAAAAGGGGGACGAGGAGGAATAAATGTTGGTAGTCCCTGCAGAGTTGTTTGGGAATAATCAAAAATCACCCTTGGGAATTCCTCACTTGCCGTATTTTTCGGTGATCGATGCAGGTTTCCTAACAACAAGACATTTGTTCGTTTCCCAGACCCCATGGTTCTCCATCACACATTGTAGTTGCCTTACTTAGGAAGATGGCGTTTCTCGGGGGGTTCTGAGGTGAACCCACTGCTCAGGGTGGGATGCTTGGGGTCCAGGAATTGTAACCTCACCCACTCGGTAGCTCAGGTGTGCTAGTCTGTTTGTATGGTTAGTGTTGGCGATACAGAGCCCTGATGTTCCCAGGACAACAGATGGTGCGTGGGCCATGCAGCGCTTGTACCTGTGTGGTCTGGTAAATGAACACGGACAGTCTCCAGTTGTGTGTCTGTTTGAATTACTCGGAAGGATGCCTGCCAAACTACGTGTACGTCATTTAAAATTAATGCTTCATTTAAGATACAGACGATGAGCTGAAGAAGTAATTACCGTGCACCTGGAGATTTATATTCGACTTCTAAGTTGTTAATTGATCCTTCTCTTTAAATCTTTTATGGGCATCCAAATACATCATTCCAGTATCACAAAATAAAAACGGTTAACCTACGCGCTTTCAGCTCCATGGCCTTGGAGAAACAAAAGCGCACTATTTTTTATTCAGCATGTCAGGATGCATACCAATGACTTTATTTGGTGCAGCGCTGAAACAGCAACTGTGTGGGCTTATTAAGATATGGTCAGGGGTGGGTAGCAGAATGCTGTGTAGTGTTTTCATCACTCAGAAGGGATTTTTCCAAGCTGCTGCCTTTAGCATCTGATCTTCAAGTGAATGGAAATATCACTGTTTATAAGACATTAGTTTGTTTTTGCTTTGTTCTCTCTCTCTCTCTCTCTGGTGTATGCCCACATGTTTTCGGGGTAGGGTCTGTACACCTGTATGCACTTGGAGGTCACAGAACACTAAGCATTTCCCTTCATCACCCTCTCCTTATTCCATTGAGAGCGGATCTCTCACTAAACCTGGAGGTAGCCTGGCAACCAGCCAACCCCATCCACCTTATACCTCTCATAGCACTGGGGCCTAAAAGCACATGACTGTTACATGGCTGCTAGGGATTTGAACTCAGCAAGCACTCTTATCCACTCAGAGAGCTCCCCAGCCCCTCAAAGCCTTTTTTACCTTGTTATTTCTAGCAGCTTCATTTTTAAACTTTAGTTCTATTTCACTTTATTTGGTGCTTTTGGGGGAGTGTTGAGACAGGGTTCCTCTGTGTAGCCTTGGGTATCCTGGAACTCTCCTTGTAATTCAGGCTGGCCTCAAACTCACAGAGATCTGCCTGCGTCTGCCTCCCAAGTGCTGGGATTAAAGGTATTGCACTACCATCACCCGGTATTTGGTACTTTTTTTAAAAAATAATAATTAAAACATTTTTACATCACCTCCACCGTTTCCTTCCTTCCCTCTAACCCCGCCCATGCCCCCTTACTCCCTCTCAAATCAATGGCCTCTTTTTCTTTGATTATTGTTGATTATACATATAATAGAGGAATGCATAAATATATAAATTCAACCTGCCAGGTCCATTTTTGTTGTTTGTGTGTATATGATTTCATGGCTGACCACTTTGTATTGGATAATCGATTAAAGGGCACATCTCTGGGAGATGCTAATTCTGATCTCAGCAGTTACCTGTCATTCTTTGTCTAGGGGTGAGGCCCCTGAGACTTCCCCTTCCACTTTTGAATTTCTATTGATACTGTCATTGTTCAGGTCCTGTTTGGGCAGCCATTTTGAGGAGATACAGTTTCACAGCAGATGACTTGATCTCTTCACTCCTGAAATCTTTCTACCTGCTCTTAACTTTTAGAATAGAGTTGGGAATTTGCTGGTCTAGTAAAGCGGAAGTAGTGTGATCCATGATCTTACTAGGTCTGGATGGTTGACTAGCTTTCTAGTACTAGCACGGTTTTCCTCCTTTGGAGTGGATCTTAAGTACAATTAGACAGCTGTTGGTTACCACCAACATATGAACACCACTACATAGCCCGGACTGACCTAGAATTTGCTATGTAGACCAGGCTAGCCTTGAACTTACAGAGATCTGCCTCTGCCTCCTGAGTGCCTCTGCCTCCCAGCACCCACATGGCAGCTCACAGTCATCTTTAACTCCAGTTCCAAGGAATCTGACACCATCTTCTGGCCTCCAAAAATGCATCTGATACACAGACATACATGCAGGCAAAAGACCCATGCACATAAAATGAAATAATATTTTTTTAAAGCTACACAACAATATAATGGTTGGTCATACTTTTTTTCTAAACCCATACTGCCCACGACAGTTGGAAGCTCTTTAAAGTATAATGAACTAAAGTAAAATTAAAAATTCATTTCCTCGGTCATGTTTTGAATGCACTAGTTGCTTTCCAAGTGCTTTAATGCTCCTGTAACGTGCATTGCTACTTGGCTGGAAAGAACAAAAAATATTTGTATGGAAATGAACATTCCATTGAACAGTCCCATTCTAGAATGTTCCAGGTTCCTAAGTGTCGACTTCAGAGGCCTGGGAGAGAATTGACATAGAATGTGTTCGGAATACTCACGGTCTAACATAGTACTAATCCAGAAAGGATCACCAGCACAGGATACCCAGCTGTCTAGATACCCAGCTCTCGAAAGCCTTGATTTTCATTCAGTGTGCATGAGTGTTTGCCTGCATGTACATCAGTGTACCACATATGTGCCTGGTACCCACAGAGGCCAGAAGAGGACATCAGATCCCTTGGAACTGGAGTTACAGATCCTTGTAGGCTGCCACATAGATGCTGGGAACCAAACCCAAGGTCCTCTGTGAGAGCGGCCAGTGCTCTTAACCACTGAACCACCTGTCAAGCACCGATGAAGTCTTATTCCTGTATTTTACACTCCTACCTTGTACAAGTAGGATACTCGCTATTTTAAGACAAGTTTTCTGAGCCCTGCTGTCTGGGCCAAGGCTTCTACCTTGATCTTCATGCAGAATGAGTTGTTTTGTTTTGTTTTGTTTTGTTTCGTTTTGTTTCTTTTGCTTGTTGAGATCTTTCTTGTCCTTCCTTCAAGACACTATTCAAGTTGTTTTGTTTTGTTTTTCCATGCTGGGGATCAACCCCAGAGCCCTGTGCAAGCTAGGCAAGTGCTCTACCACCGAAGTGCACCCTTGAAAGTCCCTTTAATGCCTTGCCAGCTTTGGCAGATCCCCATGTCTTCCCTGCACAGCCTGCCGCCTCCTGACATCTTCATGTTTACTCGGAGCCCTGATCATCCACCGTCTCCTGCCACACTTGTTTATCGTGTCGTTGTTTACACTCTATCAGGAATTCATGCACAGAAAGTTCCCGAAACTTGCGTATTAATCCTTGACATTGTGAAAGTATTTGCCATAGATGGTTATTTGCTAATTTAGCACAGGCTTGGGCAAGGCCTACTGCATGTAAGCCATTCTGCTAGACGCTAGGAATATCAGGGTGAAGGAATAAACAGATTCATCCCTGTGTACACAGCCGGGAACAGCACCATGCCAGTGCTGATAAATGCACAAACAGTTATAACTTATTTTACATTCTATTTGTTTTTATAAAAGCTAGATTTTTCCACAAAGCAGCTTAAGTAAATCCCAAGTTCAGGTGAAGGTCATTAGACTGAGCTTGCCCCACAGAGTTTATACTTCTCTTCACAACCAAGCAGGAGAAGGATAGAAAGTTCCTCCACTGAAGACATAGAGTACATAGATTGCCCACAGTTGAATATATAGATTACCCACCATGGAAGCAGAAATACTCATCTGGGGAAAATTTCACACTACCCCTAAGCAGTAAGTTAACGGAGATATTTTTATTTTTTTATTTTTTTATTTGCAAAATGCCGCAGCAGAAGTCCCTCAGAAGGAACCTTGGCGTGGGCTTCCTGCTCAGTGGGTTGGCTTGACTGCGGAGGGCCATGCAGCTGTGATAGTGAGAAGCCGAGGAGCAGAGGCTGCCCACTGCTCATCGCTTCCTGTTTTTCTACCCACCATGGGTTCTGTGGGAGTCTTGCTTAGTATAGCTCACAAAGTCAGCCTGGGCACTGGCTTGATAGTCCAAACACACTTTCCAATAAACACTAGCAAGGAAGAAAGTTATTGGCGAAAACTATGCACTCCCTTGTGCTCACAGAAGGTTGGAGTGAGTGGTCCTGGGACAGGCAACATCTGAAGCTTTGTTGGAGTGGAGAGATGCATAGGAACCGCTGCTCCCTGCTTCAGGATCAGGGCTCCTGGTGATTGGCTTCCTCTGGTCCTTGGCTTCATGAGAGGATTCTTTCCTGCTAGAAAGATCTTCTAGCATCTCATTAGATTTTTGTTTATTTTGGAGTAGTAGTATATGTGATGCTGCACATGTGGAGGGCAGAGAACAATTTCTTCTTCAAGCGTCTGTTCTCTCTACTACTTGGGTCCCATGGATCAAACTCCAGTCAGGCTTGTTGGCGAGTACCTTTACCTGCTGAGCCTCATCACTGTTCCCATGTTGTTGCTGACCATCAGAGGAGATTGTGGTAGCTTCAGCAGTGGCAGGAGCACTTCCTTGCATGGTGATGTGCTATGCAGACACAAGATTGAAGGTTCATGTACCAGGTCCTCTGTCACTGCCACTCCATCATCTAAGCTTTCCCGCAGGTGGATCAGCTCTGTTCCACCAGCCACTTCCCAAATAACTACTCAGAGACTTATTATTAAATTATAAATGATTGGCCTATAGCTCAGGCTTATTACTAACTAGCTCTTACAACTTAAATTAACCCATTTATATTAATCTACATTCTGCCACATGGTGTTACCTCTCTTTCATCTTGCACCTCCTGTTTCCTCTCTGTCTGGCTACTCCTCTGATTCCGCCCTTCTTCCTCCCAGTGTCCTTAGTCTAGTTCTCCTACCTAACCTTATCCTGTCCAGCTATTGGCCAGTCACCTTCTTTATTAAACTAATCACAGTGGCATATTTACACAGTGTAAAGGAATATTGCATACTTTCCTGTACCCTCTGTAACTCCTGTACCACCAGGAGTTCATGTTTCAATGACAGAAAATTTGTAGACATTTGATCACCAGTATATGGGGCAACTATCCACTCCAGAGGCTAGAATAACCTTTGGATAAATAGATGGTTCTTGCAATTGCTAACATTGTCCCCTTGCCAGGATGTAGAATTGCCTAGGAGACAAACCCCAGGGCATGTCTGTGAGGGAGTTTCTAGACTGGGTTAACTGGGGTGAAAAGACCCATGCTAAATGTGGGTGACACTGTCCTGTGGACTGGCATCCCAGACTGAATAATGAGAAAGCAAGCTGGGTGCTGGCTTTTGTTACCTTTTGCTTTCTGGCCACAGATGCAAGATGATCAGCTGCCTCACACTCTGTCGCCATCCTTTCCTGTAATGAAGGAATGTATGCCCTCCGACTGCAAGCCAAAATGGACCCTCCGTGAAGTAGCTTCATTTCAGACCCTTAGTCACAATAATAAGAAAAGCATCTGCTACAGTCCTTGACCTCAAAGACATCATAGCCCATCTCTGTTTTTCAGCTAACTTGAGCTTTGAGTTTCGTATGTTAGAAGTTGTGTTGGGTTTCATGGCATAGTCCTTTAATCCCAGCTACTCAGGAAGTTCAGACAGGAAGCTTGCAAGTGCAAGGCTAGCCTAGGCTGTGCATGAGATCAAGGCCAGCTGGAGCACATTGAAACCCTGTCTCAAAATAAAAAGGGAAAAAAAAAGTAAATAGAAGGTAAGGATACAGCTCATTGGTGAAGCACTTGCATAGTGTGAACAAAGCCCTTTGTTCAATTTCAATAGTAAAAAAACAACATTACCCTCAAGGGTATCTCTAGCCCAGCCTCAACTTTGCATTTGTGCCATAGCTCTTTCTATGACGTCCCTACATCCCTTGTATTTGTACTGAGCTCTCCCGGAGTGCTCAGTCTGTGCCCATGGGACAGAAAGGACTTCCCTCTGACTTCCAGCTCTTGATTCACCTTCGCCTTGATGGGAAGTAATTAGTTGTCCCTTTTCAGAGAGGAACGCTCCCATGTGACTTCTCATATCACGTGATTTGTAAACGGCACCTTACCAGCCAGGAGCTTTTAGGATGAGAGTTCCATCCAGCCACTTGAATCCATCAATAGTAGAACCTCTGCTTCCATCAGTCCGTTCTGAGGCAGCATAAAGCCTTGCCAGCAGCCCCTCCATCAGGAAAGAGCACTGTGGGTGCTCCTGCCAGCAAAGCAGGGAATGCTGACGTGTACTACGCATGTCCCTAAAGGCTTTATGGGAGGGGTGGCCGATGAGATAAACCTGAGAGCTTCAGAGAGGTCGATGTTTGAAGAGAACAGGGAAAGAGATTTCGTGGGCCAATCCCAGAAGCAAGAAGGCAGAGGGCACAACGGTTCCGATGACATGGGTGCGGATGCTAAAATACCTCGGCCAGTTTGTCTATTTGCAGACCGTGCAGGGCTGTGGTGCAGGGCTTTTTTCTCACTTAGGTATGTGTTGGGAAGGGAGGACTTGTGGTAGAGACTGTTCAAAGCGAAAGAGAAATCAGAGAGCTTCCCCAGGAGATGACACAGGTAGTCCCCCCCCCCAACACAACACCACCACCACCCCCTGCCGCAACTGAGGCAAGCACATGTACCATGTGACTTCCTGCCTCTTCACCTGCACTTGACATTTCACGAGTGGGAATTAGAGTTCTCATTTCTTGTTGTTATCCCTGTGGTTTGCCTCTTAGATGAGAGTAGGAGGGAGACAGGGAGGGAGGGGGTGACGCAGGTGTGTGCAGGTGCACTCACCCCATGCATGCTCACTTGGAGGCCCAGAGGCTTCCGAGGTCACTTTCCAGCGTTAGTGTGTGTGTGTTCCCACAAACCACAGTGTGTGGAAGTCAGGAGGCAGCTGGCAGAAACTGGTTCTCTCCTTCCACCATGTGGGTGCTAAGGATCAAACTCAGGTTGCTGGGCTCGGCAGCAAGCACCTTTATCTGCTGAGTCATTTGGTAACCCCTCTGCCTTGTCTTTTACTAATGCGAAGCTTGTCTCGTTCCCTAGGCTGTAGAGGGAGCCGGTTTCCTCCTCCCCAGTGCTAGAAGTGTTGGTGCTTCGAAGACATAATTATGAGAGTGCTGGATCCGAACTCAGGTCCTAATGCTTGTACAGCAAACACTTTACCCACAGAGCTAGCTCCCCAGCCCATGAGTTGGGTTTTTTGGGTTTTTTATTCTTTTATCATTATATTAGACATTTTCTTGATTACCAGTGAGATGATTTTTCATGTGGTCATTAGTTTTTGTCCATTATTAAGTGTATTTTTGTAGGGATTCAAAATTCATTTTAATACTAATATTTTAGCTTTTAAACTATTCAGATATTAATCTCTCAGTGTACCCCTTATCCTTTTACCTTCAAAGTTTTATATTTTTTTAACTCAGAAGTTGCTGAGTATAATGGGGTACACCCATAATCTCAGTATTCAAGAGGCTAGGTCACCCTGTCTTAAAAAAATTGAGATTTGTTTTAATTTTGTTTATTTTATATGTATAGCTATTTTGTCTATATGTGTGTCTGTGCATCACATGCTTGCCTGGTGCTCTCAGAGGCCAAAAGAGGGTGAACTAACCCTCTGGAACTGGAGTTACAGGTGGTTTGTGAGCCACCGTATGTGTGCTGGGAATGGAACCCAGGTCTTCTGGGAGAGTAGTAAGTGAGTCATCTTTCCAGATTCCCAGAGGAAAAAAAAAATTTAAGGATACATAGAATCATTTCTTTGATGATTTATTGTATGTGTGCCTGCATTGGTGTGGGTGTGTTAAGTGTGTGTAGGTTGAGAGTGTTTCATGTAGCCTAGGCTATCCTTGAACTCATGTAGCCAAGGCTCGCCCCAAACCTCCTGATCCTTCTCCCTGTACCTCCCAAGTGCTGAGAATACAGACATGCATGACCCATGTCCAACTCTACTCTGTTCAGTTGTTACCATCTTTAAGAAACCTTTCCTCATGTTGGGAAGACACACCCTGTGGTATTTAGAGTTTGGTTTTCAAATTGAGGCCCTGCTCCATATTGGATTTTTTGCAGGGAAGCAGGCTGCTGTGAATCCAGTTTTCTTTCTTTCTCGTCACAAGCCTGCTGGGTCCCCAACCCTCCTCTGCTGTACTCCTTCTGTTATGTGCCACCTCCTACCTGGAGAGATGCCTGTCTGAGTCCATTGTTCTCTTCCATTGGATAATTCATCCACGGCTGGGTTGCTATCACAAGAAATTGATTAATACACCTTAAAATGTCTGTGCAACCCCGCTTATTTCTAGTAATGTTTTTGCATAACATAAACCATTATTTTTAATGTTGAAATGGATTCAGACTGTTAACAAGATTGACAGCCCTTTTGTTGGCTAAATATCGAGACTTCCTACCTGCCAGCTGACTTCTGATGTGAACATTTCGGTGCCTTAGTAACTGAAGGAGAAAGGATAGCCAGTTTTAAATGCTATGGCGTTTTCCGTCAAAATCTACAACGTCACCAGGCTTTCCCTTAGCTCTTCAACCATGTTAAGGCCAATGATTTTGTTGTCATTTCGTGTTTCTCCAGCTTCCGATTGTGGAAAAAATAAGAACCATCGCCCAGGCTGTCTATGGAGCCAAGGATATTGAGCTGTCCCCCGAGGCACAGTCCAAAATCGATCGCTATACACAACAGGTAAATAAGAGCCCTTTTATTTGTACTTGTAGTGGCGGTATCTGCCTTGCAGTCTACAAAATGCACACCTCGATTTGAGGACAGGTAAGTTTTGTCTCGTAATTAAACTCTATTAAGTTGCCCGAGGAGCAACAGATTAAAGTAGTAGCATAGGTACTGTTGGCTAGCTAAAGCATCCTGGTTAGGGCATTTATCCTCTGACTCGGGCATCCTGGCTTCCGAGATTACGAGTGTGGCTCTGGTTTGCAGTGCTGGGGATGGAACCCAGAACCTGGCTCCTGAAAGAAGTCAGCATTTTCCCACTGGGCTTCATCCTTATTCGGGGTCTTTGATATGGGTGTCTGTGGGGGGGCTGCCCCCACTTTTCTGCCCGGGGTACTCTTGAGTAGGGAGAACTGAGAAATATCTAGATAGAAATATAGAGGAGAGACAGATAGAAACAGGATAGCCTCGGGAGGGCCTGGATCAAAACTCACCAGCCCCTTCTGGCTCTTCTAAAAGGGCTGTTTATAGAAATACCAAGGGGTGGAGCAAAAGACCTCCCCCTAGCACAGCCAAGTGCAGACCCTTCCAAACACCTGGTGACCGTGCACGTGGTTAATCCATCCCCTTATGCAGCCCTGCTGTGTAAAGCAAGCTCGGATCTCGCTAGGAAACCTTTGTGGGCTCCCACGGTGTCATCCATGGTCACACTCCTGTTCACTCAGCCAGAAGCATTTGAAAGTGTCCCTTTGGTATGGGGGAGGGGGGGCAGCATTTAATTCTTTACAATTCCTCCTCGTTGTGGAGCTCTACTATCTTAAAAATGCTTGCGTGCTGTAGGTGAGGTGACGTGATGGGAGTGTTTGGTGGTGGTTTGGTTTTTCGAGACAGGGTTTCTCTGTGTTGTTTTGGTGCCTGTTCTGGATCTCGCTCTGTAGACCAGGCTGGCCATGAACTCACAGAGATCCACCTCCCTCTGCCTCCCGAGTGCTGGGATTAAAGGTGTGCGCCATCACTGCCACCCGGCTTGGTGGTGTTTTTATGCAGGTGGTTTATTAGCTTATTCTCAGGACTGTCCTCAGGTATTGACGAACCCACCATCTTCTACCTCCAGACCGTGACAGGGGCAGGCAAGCGGCTGTGAGAGGGACTGCATGCTTCCAGTGCCTCCGCCTGCTTTAGCCTCATCACACAGCGGTCAGCATCTCAGCAGCTTGCTGTCAGGGTCACTATGTTACAAGTAGCATCGCTGTCTTCCCCCCCCCCCAACTCCCTTACGCTAATTATAAATATGTCTGATATTTTGTTAGAGACCAAGTTGTTTCTCTGAGGTTTGATTAAAAATTGTTTTCTATTCCAGCTGGGTGGTGGTGGCACATACCTTTAATCCTGCATTCAGAGGCAGGTAGATCTCTGAGTCTGAGGCCAGCCTGGTCTACAGAGCAAGTTCCAGACAGCCACAGCTACACAGAGAAATCTTGTCTCAATATATGTATTTTTATTTTTATATTTATATGTATTTACCTGGCAGGGGAGCTACCACAATCACGAACGTGGTTTTCCCAGGGCAGGACTTATCCATTGCACTCCAGACATGCTGACCCCTGAATCTCTCCACATGTGAGGACCTCAACCGCATAATTTTTGATAACTGGGGACTGTGTTCATGCTCTCCCCTGAAGGAAAAAAAAAAATCATTTTTCCCTGAAGTTTGTACATGTATTTTCTTGGCTTGTCTTTTTTTTTTTTTTTTTTCCTATTTTTCAACACTAAGCTACATTCTTGATCCCAGCTTTTCTTTCTTCCTTTGTATGTGTGAGGGAGAGAGTGTATGTTTTGCATACATGTGAGTGTATGGGTGTGCACACCTGTGCATAGACATGCAGAAACCAGAATGTCCATACTTTCTCTTAGTGCCTGGACACAGGGTCTCTCACGGAACTAAAAGTTAACCCTTTCAGCTGGGCTAGCTAGCCGGCAGGCTGTCAGGATCCACCTGTCTCTATGCACCCCACTCCTGCTGAAGTTACAGGCCTGCATAACCATGTCCCGATTTTCACATGGACGCTGGGGATTTGAGCTTGCAAGAGTAAGTGTTCTTACCCACTGGACCATCTCTCCAGTCCCTGAGCTTTTCTTTATTTAAAAAAAAGGATTCCCAGACTAGGGCTGTATGTAGCTCAGTAGTTAAGTGCTTATGCACCAAACCCTGAGTTCAGTCCACAGCAGCACGTAAACTGGGTTTGGAATGGAAAACCTATAATCACTGGCCATGGAAGGTGGATGCAGGAAGTTCAAGATCATTCTTAGCTACATAGAGTGTTAAAGGTCTGCCCAACTAAAGACCTTGTCACTCTTAAAACACACCCCCAATACGTACAAAGGCTTGTCAGTCACCGCTCTACACTCTGATACTCTATGGCCATTCTTTCACTGTCAGTCACCGCTCTACCCTCTGATACTCTATGGCCATTCTTTCACTGTCAGCCACCACTCTACACTCTGATACTCTATGGTTATTCTTTCACTTCTGTACAAACACCTGAGTGAAATCAAGTCATTGTCATCAAGTTTGGGATATTTTCCCCATGAAGTTTTAATGCTAAGAACTATCATTTATTCTAATAGTCTTTTTAGTTATAAAATATTATTTATGATGTAATATGTTAATGGGATGATATTTTTTAATTTTTCAACTACTAAATTGTCAAAGGATATATATATAGAATTATATATATAATTTCATAGGAATTATTTCAATACTTAATCATTCCACAAAATCAGAAATTCTGGGTACCAGTTGTGATTTTTTTTTTCCTCATCAAAATCCTCATTAGTATGTAAAAGTAGGGGTTTCTAAAACCCAGCACCACCCCACAAGTGATAATACTCTAAGATGTTCTAAATAGTTTTAGGTTGAATCATAAGTAATTGCATTCTGTCATCTGTCTGTCTACCACGGGAATATTCCTTAAAAGAGAGTGTCAACTATGTGACTGCAATTAATTAGTGAGACCTCTGAAGGGACGCTATGTGCTGTTTAATTACAGCATCCTTCCCAGACACTGT
This sequence comes from Peromyscus aztecus, assembly GCA_902168405.1. Classification (NCBI taxonomy): domain Eukaryota; kingdom Metazoa; phylum Chordata; class Mammalia; order Rodentia; family Cricetidae; genus Peromyscus; species Peromyscus aztecus. Next base: position 41,925 of record CABHPQ010160309.1, on the reverse strand, counting down.
CCTTTTTGTGAGATGCTGCACGTGACTTCCTCCCCTTTCACCTTTGGAATTCTGGGTCAGGCACAGACTTTGGTCCTTAAAAATAAAAGAGGCTTAAAAAGTGACCTCATCTTAGTTCCTCTAATGTAATCGCAGATCAAATAGCCATGATTCATAAACCAGCACAAAGGGCCCTTTGCTTCCCAGCCGACTCCAAGAAGGGCAGAACAATGAGACTCAGAGCCTCATTAGGAGCCTTATTCTATATTACCTTTCTCTTTCCTGGATATTAATAGCCTTGGAAAGTGCTTTCTACAACTGTTCCACTGCTGTGCCTAAAAATAGCCTTGCCTTTACACACACACACACACACACACACACACACACACACACACACACACAC
>CABHPQ010160309.1:0-41533 GCA_902168405.1 Peromyscus aztecus | reverse complement strand
CACACACACACACACACACACACACACACACACACACACACACACACGCCCGTGCAAGTGCCTCCTCTTTAGGAGAACCTCCAGAGTAAACAGTAGACCTCACACCCTGACAAATCATGGCCGTATGGACATGAATTCTTATTCTCAGCGTCTTGCTCAACAGATAGCAAGCAGCAGCCACTCTTGCACCTGCCTGGATCTGCACCAGCATTCCGTCGCTGCAAAGGGGTTGCAAAATGAAGATTAATTCCAAGGGACCAGCATTTATGGCAATGAATGCATTTCCTTCTCTTTCTTACAGGGTTTTGGAAATTTGCCCATTTGTATGGCAAAGACCCACCTTTCTCTATCTCACGAACCCGATAAAAAGGGGGTGCCGAGGGATTTCATTCTGCCTATCAGTGATGTCCGGGCAAGCATTGGTGCTGGGTTCATATACCCTTTGGTGGGAACGGTGAGTACCGGGTTTCAAAGCCTTTCCTCATTCCGTGCGGCTGTCATGTCTTAATCACGCTCCGCCAGCTCTCCAAATCATACACTGGGGAGGAACTGACAAAATCTGCTCTTTTTCTGAGTGCTCTTCCACCAATAACCGGGTGAAATCACACCTCTGCCGTTGCAAGCCAGGCTGTTCTATTTTCAGATCCTGTGTTCAGGATCCATAGAGGCATGAAGTGATTTTCCTTCAGGGACAGAAGGCACTGGGCTGTTTGAGCAGCAGTGTGGCCTAGAGCCCTACTTAACAAACTTTTTCACATTGTTTGCGACTCAAACTTATCGTATTGTGCCTTTATGGGGAAATTGGGGCTGGCTGCTCGCGCTAGCCAGGACCCTAACGGCTACCTCTGAGCTGGGGGATCAATGTCACACCTCTTTGTTCCTTCCTGGGCACATCTGATAGGACCTGGCTAAGGAAATGAATAAGTCACCTGCGTTCCCATTTCACACGTCATCACGGTGGGACCGTCACTCAGGATGGTCATTGTTAGTTCCGTTTGTCTGGTGGAGAAGGGGGTTGGGGGTGAGCAGAGAAATAAATGGGCTTTCTCCTAGTCACCAGGCTAGCTTCTCTCTGTAGCTAGAGTTTTCCTGCCTGGCCCATGGTCAGGATAAATCTCTTTCACCTGCCAGTCCCACAGCCGCTCAGACCCAATCAAGTAAACACAGAGACTTGCATTGCTTACAAACTGTATGGCTGTGGCAGGCTTCTTGCTAACTGTCCTTATATCTTATATCAATCAATTTCTATAAATCTATACCTTGCCACATGGCTCGTGGCTTACCGGCATCTTCACAAGCTGCTTGTCCTGGCGGTGGCTGGCAGAGAGGCTGGCAGAGACTCCCTCCGCCTTCCTGTTCTTTTTATTCTCTCTGTTAGTCCCGCCTACACTTCCTGCCTAGCCACAGGCCAATCAGTGTTTTATTAGCAACACATTTGCCATACAGAACATCCCACAGCATCTCTCCATAGGCTTTTGTGGCCTAAATTTGACTGGTGGCGGGATTACTCCTAGATTAGGTTTAGAATTTTAAAATTACAGCTGATTGATCTGAGCATGGCGGCACACACCTCTAATCCCAGCACTCGGGAGGCAGAGGCGGGCGATTCTCTGTGAATTCGAGGCCAGCCTGATCTACAGAGCAAAGGCTCCCCACAAAAGACAAAAAAAAAAAAAAAATACCTCTTAGCATCACTATTACTGCAATTGTTATCAACTGACCTGAATCCCAACTTTAAAAGTCATAATAATTTTTATATTAAGGCTCTATACTGCAAACAAGGAGTGAAATAACAAAGAATTCTTTCCCCGATATTTCCCCCGTTTCATTTGATGTTGGGCAGTATTTTCTGAGCACAATTTTTTAATTCCTTATGCACTTGAGGTACAGAGATTCTGAAAAAAAGCAAGTGTGAGCAACAGAGGAATGGCCAACATGGAAGTGTCTAGAATATGCTGCCTTGTGCTAGCATAGAAGTGTAGCTGAGGACACACCAGCTGGTTCTACCACGGAATGGGAGGGAATGAGGAGATGGAAGAGTTCTTCCTAAAGGATGTGACCTCAGGATTGAAGACACAGTGAATGTCACCTCAAAGGCACAAAAGAACATGGTGTCCCTACTCAGGTAGTTTAGTGTGACTGGAGATGTCAGGTAGTACAGGGCCTCGGTGGTCATCTTGAATGCGATCTCTAGGGGTTTGTCTTTCATTCAGTCTGTCCTAGAGCGCCACTGAAGGGTGGGGTTGGCTTAGAATGCGCTTTTTAGCGCACCTTGCGGAGAGAGTTTAAGGTAAGAAGAACCAGCCCCAAGGATGCATGATGTCAGCTGACATCAGAGGTGGTTCAGATCAGCTCTGCAGCTGCAGAAACCCGTGAATGGAGGAAGCAAACCCAAGCCATGGTGTAAGGATGGCTCCCTGCAGCGGGAGACGGTGACAGGGCTGGTTTTCCTGCCCTTCTCTTTGCCAAGTAACAAAAGCGAGTGAAGGGAGGAAGGATGGGAACCATCCTCATTATTTGGGCTCATGGATTAAGAAGGGACACATACAGTTCGTCATGGAGGAAAGACAGCTGATCACAGAGAAGTGGGGCTGGTGAGTCCTGCCTCTAGTGACCCACTTCGTCCACTTCCCCTACAACCTTTCCGATGGCTCCTTCACATGGGAGTCAATGTTCAAACACATGAGCCTCCGAGAGACAGTTCACATTCAAACCCAAAAGGGAAGCATTTTAGCTGGGCGGCTTTGGGTAGTCCCACTATTGTTAAGTAAGGAACAAGGGATAAGCCAGTGGCACCTGCCTTTAATCCCAGTATTGGAGAGACAGAGGCAGACAGTTCTCTAGGAGTTCGAGGCCAGTCTAGTCTACATAGTGAGTTCCAGATCTACCTAGTGAGACCTTGTCTTTTGTGGCAGAGGGAAAGCGGGGGAGGGAGGAGGGAGAGAGAGAGAGAGAAACCATGAGCCCAGGAAAGAGGTAGATTCACAGGGACAGGGTTGAGTCTGTTATCAGATCATTTTGAAGGCTTGTCAGGACAAAGAAAATAAATCTGTACCCCACTTAGAAACATAGAAGCAGCCAGGGAGATGGTTCTGTGGGCCAATCTTCTCACTCCCCTCCACCTGCATGGCCAGGCTAAGACCAAAGCTATTCTGGAAAATCAGAGAGAGCTCCTTCACTCCCAGCCTGTTCCCCAGCCTGGCCCTTTGACTTCTGACTACTTAATAAATGAATGCGTGGAGTAGCCCTGGAGCAGTGGCAGCTAGCAGGGTTTCCTGGAGGGCGCCATCTGCGCCCTTATCTCACCTCACAGGGCTCAGAAGTTCGGTGGCCACTCTCAGGGACAGAGGGAGTGTCCCGTGTGTGCGCTCTGGCTCAATCCTGAAACAATCAGGCCTGAGGAATCGGGAAGGAAGTGGAGCCTGAGTAAAGGGGGCCCTGGAAGCAGGACACTGTCACTTGGAGGCAACGAGAGGGCTGCTTTCCGTGACCGCACAGGAAGCTGTATGCAAACTGGGCAAATGCCCCCGAGGAGGCCAGGATCTCCTAATAAGGCTGGAATTTACTTTCTCTGACCCCACTCTGGGCCCTACCACAGGCTGCCGGAATGCTTCTATCATTCATCACCCCTTGGAGAGACAGTGTGGTCACTTCCTGGTGGGGTGACTAAGGGGAAGGAATGGAACACCGGAGTGGGGGTGGGGTGAGGACTGGCTCCTGCAGGTGGGAAAATTCTAGCAGAGTGAATCAATGTTATGCTTAGTCATTCCACATGCCGTTGTTATCAGGCATCTGAGATGCAAGACCATTTCCCCACCCCACCCGCACCCACGCCCCCGCCAGGCCTCGCAATCAGAAAGGTTCCTCAGTAGCATTTATTTACGCATTCATTCACTTATTCAGCAAATCATTGATAAGTACCTCCAGCGTGCATGGCCGTGAACTTCATGCAGAGGAACCAGACCCCAGACCTCCCCTCTGGGCCTCTGGTGCATAGACTCTCCTAAATCAAGCCAACATGGACAGAGTGCTGTGGGCTTTGGAGCTAAGGTCCCCTCTTGGGATGTCCTGAAGGGAGGCAGACAGTCCTGCACACCTTTGCTACTGCGAACTGATGCTTGGAAGCCAAGAATCCCCACGCAAACCAGTCGAGCCTTGAATAATACTGTGGTCAGCCTGGCTGATGTGGAGAAATGCTAGAGGGTGTTTACTTTGTCCCTTCCATATTTCAGCTGCTAAATACTTACCTATACTTCCCTTTTTTACATAGCTGTCCCGTGTATTTCTATGGCGGAACTGTCACATCACATTCTGTACGGTCATTGCTTTCATTAACATAGTCAGTTGGTGACAGTCAATGCATGACCCAATGTGGAAACTTCTCTAGCCCATTCCTCCTCCCCAGGCTTTTCCACGGAAACTCCTCGGCTCTCGAGCACCAGTAGACTTTGCTGTGGTGGTTTCCGTACGTGTTAAGGTAGCTGATTAATTCTTTCTCTAGTAACTTCCTTTGTTCCTATGTAAGAATGCATCCTGGACTGGCAAGATGGCTCAGTGGATAAAGAAGCTTGTTGCCAAGGCTTGAGTTCAAATCCCAGGGACCCGTAGGGTAGGAGAGAACTTACTCCTAGTTGTCCTCAGAGATCCACACATGCGTGCACACACCCATACACAAAATTAATTAATATAAAAGAATTTAAAGAACACATTCTTATGTGTTTTTGTTCCTTTGGGATGACGTCATGCATACGCATTCTTGCCAACGTATTATTGAAAATTACAAGATAATATAAGATTGTCAGCCAGTACAGCTCCACCACTCAGTACTTCTTTCTCTAAGAAATAATTTGCCAGACTGGAGAAATGGCTCAGCAGTTAAGAGCACTGGCTGTTGTTCCAGAAGACCCGGGTTCAATTCTCAGCACCCACATGGCAGCTCATAACTGTCTGTAACTCCAGTTCCAGGGGATCTAATATCTTCACATCAATGCACATAAAATGAAGTTAAATTAATTATTTAAAAAAAAGAAATAATTTGCCAAATGCATGCTTTTGTGGTGGGGAGGAAGAGAAGATTCTGTATTATGATTTTCCCAAACTTGTGTCTTATAAACTACTCTTCCTCAGAGCTAATGGTATATAACAGCCAATAAACCCAATAGCCTCTACAACTTCTCAGAAAATAATCTCATGCCAAAGAAAAAAATTAACAGTGTTCTTTGTCCTATCAAATGGCTGGGTACAGTCTTTCATTTTTAACTTATAAAGCCTGTTTAATCACCTGGCATGAAAATATTACTATGTAAGCCACATGTGTGAAGTAATGTTGCAAAATAAATTCCTTATAGGAAGGACCAGAAAGTCAACACCAAACCCTTAGTGTGAGGCAGCATCTATCACTTTTATAGCATAAAAAATGCAATAAATGGGGAAATGATAAACCATAAGCACTTAGAACAATATTTAACTTGGGCCAGATACTTTCAGGAGAGTCAGAGCTCATCCCAGCGTGTGGGATCTGACCCCATGTCTCTAGCTTGCCTGTTTGGACTGCTGGGTGGTGTTCCGCAGGTATCCTGCTGTGTTTGAGCAGGGAGAACAAGCTAGGGTATCCCTAAGAGACGCATGCTCTGAGGGTGGTGTGTCTGGATCCGTCCAGTGTTCGTGCAAAAGAGATAGAAGAGGTTTCTCCCTGTTAATTAGTCCTGTCCCCCTCCCCCCTTACATTCTCTATCGGGGTAGAGAAGGGGTGAAAGACTTCTTTCTTCTCAAAGAACTTTCCTAAGCAGAGACACATTTTCATAACAGCATGGAAAGGTATCCAACCAAGCTTGAATTCTTAGCAGATGTCCATTTGAAGTTAGCTTTTTCTATGATTGTTTTCCTTTGATATCATAGCATTGAGGCTGTGAGCAAAAGGCTCTGAAAGAATTCACAGTGTGAGTTCTTCCTTAGGGGGTTAGGGAGGCTTTGCCGAGTGGGGGTTAATGGGGCTCACTCCATAGCCTAGGCTAGCCTTGAACTCACGATCTTCTGCCTTGGCCTCCTAAATGCTGGAATGGTGCGCGTGAGTTACTGTGCCCAGATTAAACCACTGTGGGGTTTAATTTGATGCCATGCAGGCTGCTTTTCGTTGACAGTCTTGACTGGAATCTTGGGCTTAAACAATCTTACAGTTCATCTAGGAAAGTTTAGGTCTCCTGGTGGTATTTCTGTGGGAGTCAGCACCATATAGGGCATTTCTAAGGGCCAGGGTAGCTACTGAACTATAAAGAAATATAAATACACTGGGGTCTGTCTCCCAGATTCGTGAGGAAGATATACACTGTGTCAGGGACAGCGAGCGTGACACTCTTTCTGACATTGTGGCTGCCCGTGTGGTTCCCGCTTTTTCTCCTAGTCCATTCCCTTTGGGCCCCGTGCCCTGTCAAAGGAGAAGGTGAAAAGAGGATTCAGCATGCATGCACACACCTTTCTTATTTTATTTTATTATTTTCCTTGTAGAAAGGTACTAGACGATCGGCTATGGCTTTTATCTCCACTCTAAGTGCCATGATTTGGGCTCATCTCTCCCAGGTGCACCCTGACGTCATTGCCTCAGCCAGCCTCCAGAAAGCAGGAAGCTGCTGGAGCCAGTGGGGAGGAATCGGTGATGTCATGCCTGACTGATGCTGGGTGGAGAGTACAGGAGGTGGGGAGTGTGGGGGTGAAAACAGCAAGCTGGAGTCCCACCCTCCAGAGGCATTGCTGGCTTGTTCTTTCTCACGTTCGGTTGAACTCACTTGGTTTTCCCTCCTGGTTCTCTAAGTATGTACTGAATGTGGAGCTGCCTGCTGGGTCTGATTCAGGTCAGCGATGATTCCTTTCAGCTTGCTGGGGTGCGTTTCCCCCTCCCCCCTTCCGAATGCACAGTTAGCTAAGCACTTTCTAAACTCCACTGGGTGTTGAAGGTGAATCCATTCAGACCTTGTAGGTTTTATTCAGAGGTATGGCTTAGGGCATTTTCCAGAGATTTACATCCATTTATACAGTGAGAAAATTAAACACTCCCGAGCTGTGCTTTAAGTGAGACGTACGAGCAGTCACCAAGTGAAGAGTTCACTGAGCGGAACTCTACCAACCCGGGTTGTCCATTTGGGAGCTCAGGGCAATGTGCTTCCTACAAAATCACCTGCTCCCCTACTCTCCTGCCTCATAGATGAATAGAGAAACTTCCAGCCTGTTTCACAAAAGTCCCTGCAAAAACACCTTCCTCACTCTAGTGGCCCTGGCTTGACCCCTGTGACCGCTAACCCCGGGCTGAGTTCTTGGCGGCTCCCTCCTCTTCCCTACCCTGTGTGATTTCCCTTCCCGTCTTCCCTATCTCCACATCAGAATTTCCTGCTTTCCCTCAAACATGGCCCATGCATCAGCTGCTTCCTCTTGACGTGGTGTCCTGGCTGGGTGTGCTCCGCCCGCTTGGCAGCACACCCTCTTCCAGGGAAGTCACACGCGTGTCTGGCCAGAAGCGAAGGAGACCTTCCTGTCCTTTCAGCACCGTGTGTCCAAGAGGAAGGTGACTGGTGTCCTCAGTTTCCCAAAGCTATTGACTGACAAGAGGAGAAAGCTTTGTGACTCATGGCGATGGTGTCTTTCTGCTCTCAAAGGTCATCTAGGTCCCATTGTTTGTTTCTTCGATTCTTTTTCTCCCTAACTGGAAGCCAAATTCCACTTTGCCTAGATGCAAAGTTACTTTATGAAAGCAGCTCCACCAGGGAAGTTAATGCTGGTAGAAATGCCCCCCTTGTTAGCTGTGCATGGTGGCACATTCCAGCACTTGTGGGGTGGGGGGGGACAATAGGATCAGGAGTTCAAGCCAACCTGGACAGGTTGAGAAAGAAAGAGAGGGTAAGGAAGACGGGAGAAGGGAAGTGATTCTTGCCGCTAAGTTGCGATGTCATCCTTCTGTGCTGGATGGAATCCCGGGCCTTGCGCATGCTCGCCCAGCTTTCTACCACTGAACTACAATCCCAGACTAGAGTCAACCATCATTCCGTTCCTTTCTGCCTATGTAGCTCTTAGACTACAATCAGCAGATCAGATCAATCTATTGTTTTCTCGGCAATCTGATCCCCCCCCACACACACACACACACACACACACACACACTTCCATGTATAGCCTCCTTGTTTTCTTTCCCCAAGGTTTTGGTTTGGATTCCTAGCATAGGAATGTTAGCAAAAATACATCCTAGTTCATGAGGGCTTCTGAAAGACGCCCATCAAGTCATCTTACGTTTCCAGACTTTGTCATAATCTGTGCCTCTTTATCATATCTGTTACACTTCCGTACCCACAGGCTTTGCCAAGAAGCATATAATCTAAAGCAGGGAGGCAATTTGTGCAAATGAAATCAAATTAAAACCAAAATGCCAATGTTGCAAAAAATAATAGCAGGCCACCCTCAGAGTCTGTTTAAGGGCTTAGCAGGAGGAGTGAGTGAAAAGAAAAGAAAAACTTTTAAGGAAAACATCATTCTTTAAAATTGGAGTTGCAGCGTGTGGAGAAATGTAACTGGTAGATTCTGGAAGTCACGGCAGTTTAGAAGTTCAAATGAGTGTGTGTCTATTAAGTTATCCAGCCATGAATATTAGGTTGAATGGAAATGTGATAAATTGCTCTTGAGAGAATCGGTATCGCTGCCTTCTCTGAGTGTCGCTGAAAATGCAGAGCATTCATTTGGTCTGGCCCGACTCAGTGTTAGAAAATCAAGGAACAAGTATGGATATGTTTGGGGAAATAGTTTATGTCAGTTGAAATGATCAGTGAAGGTATTTTTTTTCAGACCTATAGAAGACACAGAATAAATTCGTAACCTCCTTACTAGCCCCTTGTAAGAATTTACAAGACATCCGCATTAAGCATGCTCCCCATGGCCATTTGTAGTAAAGGTACTAGAGTCTGTTAAGGAAGAAACTGAAGGCTGAGAGTATAAGATGCTGAACCCATCATGAATGTCAGTCTCCAATTGAGACTGGGCACTCCATCCCCAAGAATCAGTTGTGGGGAGAATGGTACCCATGTCTATTTGTACCTTCCAAGAGTCATCTTCCATTTTCCAAATGTATCTGTTTCTCCCCTAAATACAAAGGTGCTGAGCTCCCCAAGCCTTTCCCAGAATGGGGTAGGGAGTGGGGGGGAGGGGGGCGTGCCATGAGAATATATTTGCTCTCTTCTGAACATTCCATTTCTCCATGAAATACATGTCATTCATGCCCCCAGCCCCACCCAGCTAAAACATGTCCCATGTACTTCCTTTGGGTGGCCTCTTAGTCTACTAGGTCACCTTACCTAGTGTCTCCTGTTCATTCAAGCCCTGTTCTCTCAAGTAAAACTCACGCTTTCCGCTCTGTACACCTTCCTGCAATCGGACACTCTATGTAGAACAGTAACTTGGCAGCCAACTGAGTACCCAGTTCTTCACAGAGGACCAGGGGGCCTTTAGGAGCCTTCTGCCACGATGAACTCACCAGCACCACAGTCTTGGGCTCAGAACAGTCTAGAACAGTCTTTTTAAGGTGTATTACAGGCTCGGGGGCTCACAAATCCTTTCTGCACTCTAGACTTTGGAATCACTGTCCTGGTGGTCCTCATCCAATTAAGTGTTGACCATAAAACAAGGTCCAAATACATGGGCCTTACTGATAAGCTCCAGGTGTGGATTTACATATCAAATATCCCAGCATTAGAGGAAGAAACAATGAAGTATGCCATCCGCCTGTTTCCAAATAAGCTCTGAGAGCCAGCTATAAGAATGTTCGTGACCAGTTCAAAACCAAGGGCCGCCGAGTATAACTCAATCCTTTAACTCCGTTTTTGACATGATCTACCTATAGGTGGCGTTAGATGCCATAGGCTGAGGCTCAGTCACACAAGACTGGGCTACCCATCCTTCTGAATAACTGGCTGACTAAAAACTATGGTCCCTACTACCCTCTTCTTGGCCTCACGTCATCTGCTGGAATGATTCAGAACTAAGGGCCATGCATGACTGCTTTGTTCTGGTTGCTGTGAAAGAGATAAATCAGGTGCCATCTGGAAGGGCCCCAGCTGCTGGAGCTTCTGTCCCCATGGTATTCAAGGTCTTGTGAGTTTATTCTAGAGCTCTTGTAGAGATCAGTCCCCACCTCACCTTTCCTGGAGATGGATGGGCGGATGTGACTGAAGGTTCCGATCTTGTTCTCCTCCTTTCTAGTGCTGACCTCTGCCCCAGCCTCACAGTCCTCTCATTTCTAAAAGTTACCCAAGTGGACTCACGTCTGCCCACCATTCGGAAAGTCAATCTCTGATAGAACAATTGTAGGCAAAGAGAAAGTTGGAGGAGACGGGGGCCCTTTGACCCCAATCTGCCTCCTCTCTGATAGGGTTTAGAAATATTTACGACATTAAGAATCTGAGTGTGGACAGGTGGTGGTGATGCATGCCTTTAATCCCAGCACTTGGGAGGCAGAGGTGGGTGAGCTCTGAGTTCGAGGCTAGGCTGGTCTACAGAGTTAATTTCAGGACAACCAGTGCTACACAGAGAGACACTGTCTCAAAAAAAAAAAAAAGAATCAGAGCACGCTGCATCAGCATGGAGTAAACAGTCATCTGCGCTCACACTCTCAGCTCTGAATGGCGCATTAATTTGTGCTCCTGAAGAAGTTTGCTCTTTGGCATCAAAAAGTTGCCCATTGGGCACTTTTTACCGAACCAGTAAAGGGGAGACATGGTTTCAGCCAGTATGAGTTTGACAAGGCTTCCTGAAAACTTTTAATTTAAAACAATCATTAACAAGGTGAGTGTGCATCAGGACTCTTAGAGAGTGCTCTTTGGTGTCTGAGTTTTAATTAGAAAGAGAGGATGTCTTGGGCCTCTTACAAAAGGAAAGAATTGTGAATTTTGTTATGGAGAGTTGGTCCCAGAGCATTTGATTTTCCTTGTGTCCAGACCCTTCCTATGGTTTCCCTACAAGCCCCAACATAGTTACCTCATTAGCATGAACACAGGTGTTGACCGAAGGACCTCATTATGAACATTATAAATAATGAAAAATGCTCCTGTCACACCAGAATTCCATGGGTTTTTAGGAGCCCTCTTCAATAATACTGAGGATAGCCACCAATGTGCATAAGCTTTCCCGTAACCATGGGTGGGAAATACTCGGGGTTTTCTCCTGTGTGTTTGTTTAGTATCTATGCTGAACGTGCACAGACGTTTGCTCTTGTCCTTCCCTACACAGTACAGAATGACAGCATCTAGACAGCTTTTCCACGGCTTCAGGTATTGTAAGTAATTTAGAAATGCGTGAGGTGTGGGGGAAGATCATCTGTGTCATCTGTAAACACAACAGCATTTTTTGGATGGGACTTAAGCATCTGTGCATAGGGACACTGCACATGAGGTTCCTGGAACCAGTCCCCTGCAGATACCATAGGATGCCTATAATTCATACTGTACCTCACCCATCAAAATAGAACTCTGAGCATTATAGCTTTTTGTACGTATTTTGTGGCAATGTATTGCATTTGTTATTTCAGACTTTTTCACTATCATTGTAGTAGTCTTCTGTGGTGTGTGTGTGTGCGTGTGTTGATTATGCATGTGCGTGTGCAGGTGCACGTGCTTAGACCAGAACAGCACATCAGGGGGGGGTCTCTTTCTTATCTCTGCCTTTCTTCCTTGAGACAGGTTCTCTCACTGGCTGGGAAGCTGTTTCTGGTGAAGTTGACTGGCCAGCAAACTCTCAGACCTACCCATCTCTCACACACACATGACCAGTGCTAGGGTTCCAGGCACAGCAGCCATGCCTGGCTTTTTACAGGTGTGCTGGGGATTCTAACTCAGAACCGCTGATTGACTATAGATCACAAGCTTCTGAAGTTGTCTCAAACTATTAACACCAATGAGTAGATTTGTCCATCAAGAGGAAATCTCTTCTGCTTTGAGGCCCTTCTAGCTTGTCTTCCATGTACAGGTATTTTGATACACTGTAATTCTCCATTCTCAGCTAACTTGCTATGTATGACACAGGCTATTTTATCGTGAGGCCACTGGGAACCACTAACCTGGTTTCTCGTCACCTCTACTTTCTGCCTATATCTGGTTATACAAATTCCGTGGGCTGATGAGAGAACATCAAAGCTATAAAGTCAAAATGAGAGGTGAGAACATTTCTTCTGTGCCCGTGTTTGCAAGAGAAGTGCACGTTTCTTTCACGTTGATTATCTCGAGAGACAAGTTTTACCAGGCATGGTAGCATGTGCCCGTCATCTCAGCATAAGGGAGGATAGGGCAGGAGGGTCTCAAGGCCAACCTGATGCCCGGGTAGCTCCCAAGCCCATGACGTCATTGGTATTCTCTCCCAAATAAAAGTCATCACACTGGTAGCTGTAAGTACTTACTATTTAGTGTTATCTCATCATATCATCATAACTATATTTTTTTTTCCCCAAACAAAGTTGTTTGACAGCTGGAGTTTGTTTTAATTTTGATGTTTGTCATAAGGAGTGGAGTACACTTCTGTTTGATAGTGGAAACATTTTTAAAGGAAGAAAGAAGAGAAACTGCATCCCACCCAACCAAGGGGATCCCTTTTGGCTTCGATAGACCAATAGGATCCCTTTCAGCTTCTATAGAACGTCCTGGTTTTCTCTTGAGGTATAAGCAGGAAGCTTGTGTCTTTAAGGTAGCAAGGGTTTCAAGAGAAAAATCCATTACTAGGACTCTGTTGCTAGAAAAAGAAGAGACAGTTGGTTCTGTGCAGGATAATAAAAGTAACTTTACCACTCGGAACTTCAGGCAGAATTCTTCCTTTACTTAGGCAGTAAGTAGTTAATGGTGCATCACAACCACGGTGGAGGATGTCTACAGCGCTTTTTGTAAAATATGCCCATAAATCCTCCCGCAGAACTTCTGAGATCACAGACCCAAGCTGAGGACAGTGATGGAGTAGTGGTACAGTTCATGTGAAGTGCAAGTCCACTGCAGCGAGCTGCGACAGACAGCCCCACCCCCACCCCTGTCATCAATATGCAGCCTAGGCTCCCCATACTGTCTCTCTCGGAGCAAAGGATCTGCCTGCTACAGTTCAAGGAATCCTAAGGTCTCCCGTTGGGGTTTCCTTTCTTCTTTCTGTATCTTTATTTATTATTGGTGTGTGTTGGTGGTGGGTGGGGTACACATTACCAACGCACCCATTGCCACAGCACACATGTAGAAGTCAGAGGACAACTTTAGGGAGCCCGTACTCTCTTCCGCCTTGGGTTCTTGGCACTGAATTCAGGTCATCAGCCTTGTGAAGAAGCGCCGAGCCATCCTGCCAGCTTCCACGTATCTTTATTGAGCCCCTGGGTTGATATATTTCTGGCTCCAAAAGAACCTTTGTCCATAAATATAACTTTTTTAGATAGTTTCTATTCAGAATGATTGTCTTGAAGTATATGCTGTGATTCCATATCTAAAACGTGTTACAACTTAGAAAACTAGCTTGTGTGTAAGGAGCTAGGAATGAGATTTCATGGCATATACTCTCAACAATATAAGAATGCATAAAAATGGCCAGGTGTGGTGGTGCACACCTGTAATCCCAGTACTCAGAGGCAGCGACCTAGCCTGGTCTACATAGCAAATTCCATGCTAGCCAGAGCTACACATTGAGACTGTCTTTAATTTAATAATAATAATAATAATAATAATAATAATAATAATAATGTAATGAATGCGTAGAAGTGTAGCTCAGTGGTAGAGCATTTGCCTTTCTGGACATCCAGGAAAAAAGGCATAGGAAAGGAAAGAAATGGAGGGATACGTAAATCAATTATAATAAATCAACACTCTAGTCAGAGCTAGCGTTTATTGAGCAATCGCAAGTGTGGGCAATGCTCAGAGCAGTCTGTGTATGTTGACTCTTTTTCTGTTCCCAACGTCTTTGCAGAGAAGTCACATCTCCGTCCCTGTTCTGAAAGCAGCCATAGACGGGAAGTGGCAGGACAGGATCCATCCCCTACTTCGCTTCTTAAAAAAAGTGTTCCCATTTTTTACTCTGGGCATATGGTCCTCTTTCCTGTGAGTTAGTAGAATTAAGCTTTGCTTCTGCTAACCAGTTTGTTAGAAAGGGCAACTTCAAAATAACCACTCTAAAGGTAATACCATTATGTGGGGAGATGATGGCCACCTTTGTGCCCAGTGTTCAATATTTCCATAAAAACTTAGTGAAGTGGGTCATCAAGTTGACGCAGCAGGTAAAAATCCTTGCCACACAAGCTCAAAAACCCAAGTTTGGTTCCTGGAATCCTCAGTAGGAGACAACTGACTCCTGAGAGTTGTCCTTTGCCTCCACATAGGTGCCAAGGAACATTTACGTGTACACATACAGAGGGGGAGGGGTGAATATACAGATTTAAAAGAAATAACAGTTGTTTGAACAAAGTCGAAATATCTTTAGGGACCTGGGGAGATGACTCAGTCAGTAAACTACTTGCCACTCAAGCATGAGGACCCGAGTTCAAATCTGCAGAGTTCACATAATAAGCCAAGCTTGGCAGCACTCACCTGTAATCCCAGCCAGCACTGGGGAAGCAGATCCAGCCAGCCTCACCCAATCACCAAATCACCAAATCACTGAGCTCCAGATTTCAGTGAGAGACCGTGTCTCAAAATAAGGTGGCCAGCAACTAGGAAAGACACCCAGCATCATCCTCTAGCTACACACACACACACACACACACCACACACCACAGATGCTCACAGAGATACATATCATCACAAGAGAAGCTTTCGCAGGCTCTTGGTTGAAAACCTCCCCTTTCGGGGATTGGCATCTAGAAAATGAAGGGGTGAAAAATAAATGGTGACGCTGCTTCCAAATGCTTCTACACCAAGAGACAGAGATTCTCCTGACCAAGAAAAACATCCACACGCACGAAGGAAGATGGCACTCCAACCTGCCTTCTCTCTCCACCAATTAAAGCATGTCAGGGAACCATCCCACCTATGAGGACAGCTGGAACGCAGAACGCTAATTTCTCTGGGTGTCAGGCCCAGCCTGTGGCATATTTATGATGGATGGAGGTCAAACCTCTTCTCGCGCTTCACTTCCATATGTAGTAAGAGCAGGCCTGGCCAATCTCCCACGTTGACTGAATAAAATAAATAGCGTTTTGCTGCCAAAGAGAAAGAGTAGGGATGGATCATGGCAGGAACCTGCATGGGTGGTGCCAGAGTAGGGAACAGAGCAGCCAGTGAGGGCGCCAATGGCCTGTGTCTTAAACCGCCTGCACTTCTGGCCTTCCAGAAGCTTTGGGTATATATCACTGAAACGTGATTCATTTTGCTTTTGGAATGCCCTGCCAGTGACAGCCAACCGAAATCATTATTTCCGTTACACACCTGCACGTCTTTCTGCATGCTGGATGATAATGAGCCTACAGAGTCCCATTGACCCCACAAGATATCATGAAAATAACCATTTTGGGGATGCACATACAATTTACCATTGTGAGAAGGGAGAGACGTGACTCAAGCATGCCCTTAACCCCACATCCCTAATTCCCCACCCCTTTGCCACACCTGTGAGGCCCTGGTTCCCCTCTTTGGATATCTTGGCCTGTAACAGTTCAGTAAATTCCTACAGGTCTCCCAGGGGATTTCTCTCTCTCTCTCTCTCTCTCTCTCTCTCTCTCTCTCTCTGTCTGTCTCTCTCTCTCTCTCCCTCCCTCTCCTTCTGTATATTTTTCCACCCACCCAGATAATTCTTTTCTCTAGTGTAAGCACATTGACAAGAGACTCGGGGCAATGGGATACCTGGGTGTAGCTCCCACCTCTGTAGAGCTGACACCTTCATTCCAGGGTACACTGACGTCCTCCCACCCATCTGCCGTTTTAGGCTTCTGTAATTCTGAACTACATGGAATCGGCATTATTCAAAGATCAAAATATAAAAGTTGGTGGGCATTGGGGTCTTGCTTTTGCTTTTAGTGAGAAATGACGCCCTCTTGAGGATGAAGGTGCCAGAGTTGAATCTCTGCTCTTCCAGTTTTGTTGAATAGTTTTCGCTACTGAAAATTCTTGGGAGTGGGATACTCTTGCTACCCGGGCCACCTGGTGATTGGCATGTCCCAGAGCACTTTCTAGAGCATGCCCGATGCTACACACTATAGGCTTCAGCGGAGGCAGCTGTGCACAGCACCTGAGAGCACACCCAGCTCCCCTTGGGCACAGTGAGGAAGACCTCTTCCTCAGGATATTGTGTGATGCGCTGGGGAGTCAATGCTTTCATTGTATTTTTGGCTGTTATTGAGTTCCACACTGAAGCCTTTCCTGCACTGGAAGGAAGGTACTGGAGTCGCTCAAGGAAGGACATAGGAATTCAGCAAAGGGCAAAGCAGGCCACAGGCAGCAGGGAGACCTCGGAGGTGAGGCAGCATTGGATTCATGGGAAATGGCAGAGGAACCACTCAACAGATGCTTTCGATAATGGAGGCTTCGGTGTGTCTCCTTGGCATGAGATACGCACCCCAGAGGGAGCCCTGGAAATTTTGTGGTGGTCCCCAAAAGCCCAGGTGCAAGAGTTCTCCCACCAGAAATGACTAGCCCTCTTCCTTCAAGTACCCAGTCCTCAGACACACAGGGACCATTCATTAAGCCGTTCCGGCCTGGGAAACCCATACCACTGCAGCCACGCAGATGCCCGCGTTCTGATTCACTTGTTCAGCGTGTGTGGAGGAACGCTGGGTATGAGGGCAAGAAAATAAACCACCACAGAGGCCTGAACCTGGCCCCGAAGGGATGAACAAGCTAGTGAGGGACACAAGTTGTGTGTGGAGATGACTGAGAGCTGGAGCCTCAAGTGGAGTGAGCCTGAGGGGCTCCAGGAGCCTGCAGAGTTGATGGCATTGAGGACTGGGGCAGCTAACAGAGAGAGGGGTCACCCAAGCCTGGTCTTGACAGACAAAAATAAAAAAGAACAGTTTAACCGGGTGCTACAGGACAAAGGAGCAGGAGATAGAAAACTTCCAGGCCTGAAACAGTCCTGCTAATGTCCTTTAATATGGCAGTCCTGTACAAGCTGAGAGTCACAATGTGTTAGGACACTGGGTAGGAAGGCTTTGACCCGGGTGGCATGGACTTGAGGGTCAGGCTTAGGAGCTGCAGTTTATACTGCAAAGCCTGAGAATTTTAAGCAGAGCAATATCATGATTATGTTGGAATTTTAGGAAGATCACTCAGGCAGCAAGGTGGATAGGGCAGAGAGGGGAGCAGTTAGAGGCATACAGACCTTGTTAAGAGATGGTAAGAGTTACAAAGACAGAGGAGATACAGAAAGCCTAAGTGAGGTAGAGGCAGGACATGGCGTAAGAGGTTATGAAGGTAGAATGATCAGAAAAAAGAAAAAAATTCTCCAGTAGTCCTCACTTCTGATGCCCACTGATGATGGAGCTGCCATTTCTTAGACCTGTAGTAAAAATAGGCCCATTTTATGGGAAAGGTAGTTCTTTGTGGGGGTCCCCGGGATCATTTACAGATACAGTTGTTCCCCAAGAAGACGTATAAAGTCAGCATACAGCCATACTGTGATTCATTGCAGAGGTGGAAGACAAAACAAAATAGAAGGACCCATCACACAGGCTAAAGTAGAGAAGAAACCAGGCCGAGCCCCAGAGCCTTCCCCTCCTAGAGCCCAGCAGTGAGTTGTGACAGCGCCTGAGATGCTATCGATCAAGGAAGCTCATTAGAGACTCAGACCCCAAGGTTTTCATTGGGACTAATCGCGTGGGCATCTTCTGTCTGGCTCATACACATTGCAGTCTCTCAAAAGGAAAGCAGATATTAAGCATAAACATAATTTTTGGTTTAAAAAAAGAAAGCAGTTTGGGCAGAGTGAGCTAGTCTTCCCACTTAGGAAATTGTGGGAGCCCTGCCCACACCCACATCCCCAACACCATCCTTGTAGAGGGAGTTCCACAAAGATCATGTTCTCCCACCTCTTCTTACATTGTCCCTGTCTTGCACGGCGATGTATTTTTGTAAAAAACACTTTGCGTGAAGGAGTGTTACAAGTTCAAGTGCAGACACCAGGGCACTTGATATCGGGTGTAATGTTCAATGATGAAATCCGTTATCAACTTAGGGTTCTGGAGACATGAGAGCATCTCATGGGCATTAACATCACGGTTATTCTGGGCACAGTGGTACGCCTTTGATTGTAGCACTCAGGAGCCCCTGGCAGGAGTCTAGCAACAGTCGCTCCCAAACAAGTCCCAGGGAAGTCCAGCCCTGTGCCTCCTCTTCAGACTATTGTGTGGAGATGACGTAAGTCAAGCTTAAGCTCTACCATGTGGCTTGCATGCATAGTTTCCTATTTCAAAGAGCCTGAGCCTCAGACCTTCACAATAGAGCTGGTCACATCAAGGCTTCCACCTGGAAGGAATTTCTAAGCAGCCTTTGAAGTCAGCCATTCATGTTCAATCAACCTGGTTGTCAAAGGACAAGAGATGACTAAGATCACTCTTCTTTACTCTTGTGCCCGGCCAACATTTTTTTTAGTGTTTCCAGGTACTGTGAACCGCAAGGAATAAAAGAATGATGTAGCAAAGTCTTTGCCCTCAACTACTTGTATTCTAGGACCAGGAAAGGAATGGTTGGACCCAACGTGCATATCAGGAGTGTGTTTTTTGAAAGCAGAAACAGGGTAAATGCCCCTTAAATACAAGGAGTAAAAGGTCAAACAACCAAGCATATTAATTTTTGCATTAAGCCCTGTGATGGATACAGTAGAACTTGAAATCTGAAGTAGCTCAGTAGGTACAGTGCTTCCTAGGCAAGCGTGAGGACCTGAGTTCGATCCCCAGAATCCATGTAAAAAACTACGTGTGATGGTATACACTTGTGGGTTATTGTTTTGGTTGGGGGCGGGGTTTTTTCTTCTGCTTTGTTTTGTCCTTTTAGAGTTTTCCTGTGCAACAGCCCTGGCTGTCCTGGAATTCACACTAAGACCAGGCTGGCCTCAAACTCACAGAGATCCACCTGCCTCTGCCTCCCAAGTGCTGGGATGAAGGTTGTGCTCCACCATCGTCCGTCGATGGCATACAGTTGTAATCCCAACCTTGAAGAGGCACAGACAGGCAGATCTCTGGAGGTGGCTGGTTTATTTGGTGACTTCCAGGCCAATGAGAGACACTGTCCCAAAAAATAAGGTGGATGGCATCCTGAGAAAAGATACCCAAGTTTCACTTATGATCTATCTCTACGTGCATGCATACACAGAGAGGCAGAGACAGAGAGACAGAGAGAGACAGACTGAAAGGGGAAATCACTGCTTGTTTATTTAGGTGCGAATTATTCCAGGTGGCTTACTTTGGATGGAAGGCTTAGAAAGTCTATGACAGTTGTTCTTTGAAATGTCCATCTCACCTAACACATGGAATTTCGCTCTGGCTTTGGTCTCAGGAGTTAAACATTGGGACCTAAAGTGATCTTCTAATCCAGATGCAGTGGTGCATACCTATAATCTCAGCCACTCCAGAGGCTGAGACAGGAGGATCACTGGAGCCCAGGAGTTGAAGGACAGGACTGAGCAATGTTGTGAAACTGGCGCGCGCACGCATGCTTGTGTGTGTGTGTGTGTGTGTGTGTGTGTGTGTGTGTGTGTGTAAGAGAGAGACTGGATTCACATTATGTGTTTATTATCACGTTTTAATTTACTTCCACATCTCGCCCTTAGTGATAATAGGTAACACCTTGCATTATTCTAAGTGTCTCAGGGAAAGCATGAAAAATATACCAACCAAATTTAATACTAGAATGTAAATTTTAAAACAAATTTCAGGTCTTTCATATTGTCTCAAAGTATATGTTTAAAAAAGTCAGAATTCCCCCTTTGGGTCTTTATTCCTTTGTCCGCTTCCTCCACTCCCTCATGCATCGTCCACACAGCCTTTGTCTCTCAGCTTTCAAACGTGATTAATTGATACCATGCAGCCTAGCATCGGGGAAAGCCTGGATATTTTGTAAGACGATTAATCTTGTTAAATGCCCATCTCTCTTTTCAGCTTCCCCCGATAAATATGGCTAATGCAGATGTAGGGGCAATTTGTTTATTTCCCTGTTTGAATTTGTGGCTCTTTAGCATAACATGTTTCCTTTCCACGAGGCTAGCCAAAAATAATATTGACAAACTCATGAAGGCTTCCATCTGATACTGTTGCAATCTTATGCAAATATATTTAGACAGTGAAACGAATGGAATAATTAAACATCCAAATGTCAAGAATGGAGTGGGGGGTGGGATGCAGCGCCAGCTGCCGTTACATTTTCTGATTGGAAGTCAACGAAGCGTTTGGAAAATACACCTTTAAAACTAAAGGTCTGGATTGTGTCTGCTGGCTTTATTATTATTATTTTGTGTGTTTATCTTGACTTTGTTGTCGTTTTCGGACTTTATAGAGCACATTAGAATGACAGGAGATGCCAGGCATTTTAGGGGGCCATATTGTTCTGCACGTGCTGTCAGGGGTTGAAAAGACCCCTGTCATAATTCTTCCACGGGGACCAGGCCACTCCTGGATGAACTCACACAGAGGGAGAGGCTCTCAAAATACAAAACCAAGTTGTTTGTTTATAAAAATATTCTGTTTTAGAGTCTCCAAAAAATCCCAGAATGAAAAGAGGCTAATTGGCAAAAACAGTCAAGTCGAGGAGTTGTGTCCCGAAGTCCTCTGGTTTCTCTAAGGAAACTTGCTTCCAAAGAAATTCACTTTGTGATGAATTTGAAACTTTCTCTTCGTGACATCTGTTAAATTCCTGAGGAATATCCAACTTGGAGATAGGAGGTTTTCTTTTTCCAGTTTAGCAAAGATTGGGTAAAGATCAACTACCATTTCTATTAAAAAAAAATTAATATTAAAACAAATGACAGTTCATTCTTTATCAAGGCAGCAAATCTTTGCTCCCTTTCTGGTTCTGTGCTGTTATTTTCAGGGAGCAGATGATGATGCCCAGGTTGTCTTTTCTGAAAGAAAGGCCAGGTAGAGTTCAAGCACAGCCCTCTGTCCCAGGCTACCTCCCCTCAATCCTGCCTCCTTGCAGGCCTGCCCCAGGACAGCCCCTTCTCTAAGCTGAAAGGCCCTGGGCTGGGATGGGGCTACTTCCTCCATGGTGAGGCCTTCAGCTCAACCTGTTTGTCAGAACTCTCTTGTGGTTTCAAATAACAGAAACTCGACTCAAACTTGGACAAAAAAGAGGGAACAAATTGGCCCACATAACACAGCAGTTCCACAGCTGATCCTGTCCAAGGTTATCCTCGCTTGCAAGGATAAACTCTGGTACATAGAAAAGTACTGGGAAAGTAAAGCCCTTAAATTTAAAAAAAAAAAAAAAAAGATTTATTTATTTATTGAGTGTCTTAGTTAGGGTTTCTGTTGCTGTGAAGAGACATCATGACCATGGCAAACTCTTATAAAGGAAAACATTTAAATGAGGTGGCAGGTGAAAATTACAGTTTCAGAGCTTCGATCTGTTTTCATCAGGACCAGGAGCATGGCGGCATGCAGGCAGACAGACAGGTTGCTGGAGAAGGAGCTGCTACATATTGATATGCAGGCAACAGGAAGTAGACTGAGTGTCACACTTAGGGAAAGCATGAGCAAAAGAGACCTCAAAGTCTGCCCCACAGTGACACACGTCCTCCAAGGCCACACCCACTTCAACAGGCCACACCTCCTAATAGTGCCGCTCCCTTTGGGGGGCATTTTCTTTCAAACCACCACATTGAGTGTGTGTGTGCATTATACGTATGTGGGCACATCCTTGCTGTGGCATGCGATGGGATTGAGGCTAGTTTGTGATACCTAGGATTTCATCTCAAAGAAAAAAAAATCAAAACACAGTGGTAAAATGCCTTGCCGGGTTATACGAGGCCCTGAATTCAGTCTTTAGCACTGTAGAATGAATGAATGAATGAGTGAGTGAGTGAGTGAATGAATAAATGAAATAGAAAGCTTACATGCAGATAGATAGTGACGTACATAAACATGTATCTTCACTTTTTTTTATCTGTGGTCTGCCATCCAGTGGCGGGGCATTGCTGTATGGTTAATCCTTTAACCCCAAGTTGGAACATGATGGCAGCCTTCCCTCTAGAAATTGCCACTAATTCCTTCCTTCCTGCTGATACTGTGGGGATACCGGGTAATGTACTCTGATGCACCCTATGGTTTGCTGTTCTTTCCTTAAGCGCTGACGGTGAGCTGGCAAGGGTATGACTTCCAGTGAGGCAGGCTCTCCAGGCGAGCGGAGAAGACTTGAAACTCACATTTGCGTAAGTTTAGCCTCAGGCATAGCAACATGAAAAAGATGAGCAGCCTTGACCAGACAGCAGAACTCCGATTGGGGCCCGTTGTCGCAGAGGAGACTTCTAGATAAACCTAAATAACAGCTAGAATGCAGACCTGATAGCAGCCCTGTGTTTTGATTAAATCGAGGGATGACAAAGAAAAGTTTATTCCGGTTCTCCTAGCTATAGTAACAGAGGCATGCCTGCCTGCCGGACCACACCGGAGGAGAAAAGCCACATTGTGATTTTATAGGGCACGGATGCCTTTTGACTGGTGACCCATCAGAAGGAACTTGAGCCAAGATCTTATCAGAGATGGAGATGGAAACACCTCAGGATTTTCCAGTATTGTTTTTCACTGTTTTGTTCTTGGTTCATAACGCTACTGATCTTTGGAATCCTGAGGCATTTCCTCAGGGCTCCGAGGGGCTGCTTTGGGTCAGCTTCCTCTTGAGCTGAGGGCTTCATTACAACATCCATATGTTTCTCAGCTCACTCCCTGACCTCCCTTCTTTTTTTCTGGAATCTCTTGGCTTTTTCATGTTTCCACCCACTAATCCCAAAAGAGTCTCTAAGTGTTCAGAGCGTATCGCCCAATCATTTTTCAAAAGCTAACTTAATAGAAATTGCTTAAGCTTGATATAAATCGCATAAACATTTTAACTTAACCCCATATCCCAAGACAGTATAGAAAAGTCAGAAAATTTAAACTTTCTCAAATTGGCAAGAATATCACCATTTTGCCCACACTTGGCATTGTCAACAAGGGTCCATTCACTGAAAGGGTCATCGGTCTCTGTAAAGACAGTATCAATACTAGTCTGCAGCTGTATTTCCTTTGAACTCATCTACGTGTCTTTGAAGCAATGGTCGTGGTCTCAAGCTTTGATTCCAACCCTGTGGACTTGAGCCAGCTTTCCTGATTTCATTAAATTTTTGGAAAGAACTGAAACTATGGTATCATTTTATTGCAGCCTTCACATCAATCATAATTTGGGGCGGTCTTGGTGAAAGATGAGGAATTCAGGCTGGGAGGCCAGGGAAAGCGGGTCCCGGGGCAAAGGAATAGAATGCAGTGTTTACTTCGTCTGAGTTCAGCCACCTCGACCTCGTGGATTTTTATTCTGAAGCAGCTACAGTCATATGTGGCCCAAATCTAGTTATGAAAAAAAAAAAAACCCACACAATTTTAATAAGGCCTCTCCCTCTTTCTCCCCTCCCCCTCTCTCTTTTCTTCTCTCTCCTTATCTTTTCCTCTACTCTCTCTTCCCTCTTTCTCTTCCTCTCTTTCTCCTTCACTTTTCTCCCTGTCTCTTTTGTTCCTTCCTCTCTGTCTTCTCCCCCATCTTTCTCTCCCGCAAACCCTTCCCTCTTGCCCTCACTGCTGGCTCAGGAGGCCAAAGCACGTTTGTGTGTTGGTTTATAGCAAAAGCCACACGTAGACTCCCCTCAGTAGATTCTCACTCACTCTGCTTTTTCCACTCCCCACCCTTGAACCAGGTCTGCCGTTATCCAGTGCTCTGCCCTGGTCTTGCCATGGGCGTCTTTGGAAGCACCCTTCCTGTGAGAAGCCAAGCCCCAATGCTACCCGTGTTCCTTCTCCCAGCAGGGCCCACGGTTGCTTTCATCAAAACCTCTGTCCTTGGTCCTACGTACCAACTTGTCCCAAGTCATTCCCCCAGCAAAGTGTCTCTGGGGACCCCCGCACCTCGCAGTCAGTGAAGGCATTTGAGTACCTGCCATTTGGAGAGCCAGGTATAAGGAACGGTAGGAAGCACAAAGTCACTCCCAGGTACCTCTTTGGAGTTTTCAGGCAGAAGATCCCTCTGCAGGTCCTGTGGGTACACTGAACGTGACATAGAACTTGCTTTTCCTAGTCTAGCCAACAGTCACAATATCAATTCCCAAAACAGCACCCAGAAACTGCCACTTTCAGGTCAATACAAAGAGCCCAGCTCCGGACTGTTGCTCTTTGATGGGGTCACTCCTCCCACATTCAGACGAATGAGAAGTCACCAGGTTTACTAGACAGGGCCCCAAATGACACTGAAGTTGCATGTGGCTATTGGGATTAGGAGAGAACACATCGCCCAGAACTTAGGGGCTTTGCAACCTGGACAATGAAATTCCATATAGAATAGTACCTTGGATCTAGTCAAGTTTATGACTGAAATCCTGCAAAATATGAGTGAAAACTACTGTGTTGGTCTCTCATGTGCCCCACAGTGTTCCTCTGCTGTGCCAAATTAGTGCCTCTGACTTTCGCTTTTGTGGGGTGTGTGATCTGTTGAAGCAGTATGAGTGGACACCTGCACTTCACTTGGCCATGGTAGCTTTAAAGAAAGCGGTAGAATATCCACATTCCTCCCAAGCTCTTCCACTCTCTTGGTTTTTAAACCTTTCTGTCTGTAACACTGTCTCTTAACACAGACTGGGAAACGTTTCCTGTGAAGGGTCCAAGAGCAGCTTGATGGCCCAGGCTTGGACCCACACCGCTGCATTCTAACTGCTCAGCTCCACTGTGAAGGCATAAACCCAGCCACACAGTCCTGCACAGTATAGCTATCCATGACTGCCTGTGCTCTTAATAAAGCTTTATTTGTAAAAGCAGGCAGCTAGCCAGATTTGTTATGGAGGCCTCATTCTACTGACTCAAAAAGAGAGGTTCATGTGATGTTGTGTCTCAGTAAAGAACCATGCAGAACTGCTTCAGGAGACCCCAGCATCCCCGGGTGCCTGTGGGAATGAGACGGAAGGGGCTAACCACACTCTTTCCTGAGAGCCAGCCATGTTCCTTTGCCCGTTGGAATCCCCATTGACTCCAGGGCGGGGAGTCGAGCAGTGACAGGGAAGCCGGCAGCCAATCGCAGTTTATTCAGAGAATTCTAAAAGCTGTTCTTTGTCACTTTCCCTACGCTCTAAAATGGGACAGGGAATGAAATGGACGCTTGCCACACTTAGTAGGCATGCTTGGAAATGAAATGTTAATCCAGGCATCTGATTTGCTGTCGGTGTACAGACAGAATATGACCTTCCGGGGAGTGAGATGACCGGTGGGGGGTGGGAGGAGGGGAAGACAGTGAAAGTGACATGGCGTTAGTTGGAACTGGATGCCACTTCACCGCCATTCCCAAGCCGTGACGGGAGGAGTGCTAAGGGAATGGTCCCTGCTACAAAGTGTGTGTGTGCGGGTAATCTGTGCCTTACGTATATCAGGGAAACTCCAGCTCTCCCAGCCTGATTTCTGTAGGAAAACAGCTGACGGATTGATGGTATCCGTCTGCGTCAGCATGCCGGAGAATTACTCAGATGCCTGAGCCGTGTTTATTTGAGAATGTGCCATCAGGGGAAGCTGGCATTCACCAGGGTCGTGGAGAGGGCAGCAGAAGGAGGCACGTTGATCCTGATAGATCTTGTGTCAGTGGCAAAACAATGCAAGAGCCAACCTCTTAAAAAAAAAAGAAAGAAAGAAAGAAAAAAACCCAAAGTTAAGAGGACATGCGTCTTGTTTAAGAAATGCAGAAAATTGCTCGATGGTGGTGCACGCCTTAAATCCCAGCACTTGGAGGCAGAGGCAGGTGGATCTCTGTGAGTTCAAGGACAGCCTGGGCTACACAGAGAAACCCTGTCTCAAAAAACCAAAAAGTAGAAAAGGAAGGAGAGAAAGAAATGCAGAAAATTACAGGCACTGAAGAATCTTATTATTAGTAGTGTGTGTTTTAACTGTTATTATTCAGTTTATGACCCAGATAGAAAATGTGTGTAACCTTATTGCCTATTCATCCTACAAATTGTTTTTAGAGGTTTTGTTTCACTTTGTTTTTTGAGACAGGGTCTATATACAGACCAGGCTGACCTTGAACTCACAAAGATCCACTTGCCTCTGCTTCCTGAGTGCTGGGATTAAAGGTGCATTCTACCACACCTGACCCTAAGTTTTGTTTTCTTAAAGCATACATATTATATTAAACTACATTTTACGAGCAGACTCTCTTGTGCCCTGTTCTAAGTATTATAAACATTTTATGGGAGAAGATTGCTTTTCTTGTGTTTGTTTTATGTGTTAGTTGGGTGTTGCATAGCGAAGCTTATTAATGTAATTTTGTTCTTGGGATCCTTATCTTAAAATCTAATTCCCCAGTATATCATGTTTCTTATAACATTGCTCTCTAATTAGTGGGTGGAATTGTAGTTAACTTGAAAGGCTCTGTGAACTTATAAAATTTACACACACATTTGTAAGACAATATTATCTCGCTTAATGAGAAATAACACTCTTCAGGGTACATTGCATGCTGGGGAAGATGGAGTTACAGGTTTGAATTGAGCCTCTCCTTGAAAGAACTGGAAAGCTGAAAGAAGTTATGAAAAATGATACTCAAGACCCTGGGTGTCAGCTGGGATAGAACCCCAAGAAGCAGGGCGCCAGCAAGGAGGGCCCAAGAGCTAACGGTCCTGGCTGTTGTCTAGAAAAAGGTTCCAGGCTAGTGTGTAAGGAGAGGAAGCCCAGAGAATGGAAGCCCAGCTCGTCCCCTCACTGAAGACATAGAGAGGGTGTCCCTCCAGGGAAACCAAGCAGCTAGCATCCGAGAGGAAAGCTGCCGTTCACAGAGGGCCTTCCTGGAACATTCAAGACAGTGTCATCAGTACACGTATGGAAAAACTACCTGGGCAAGGGGTCACCCAGAAGAGTTAAAGGAATCACATATAAAGGCAGAAAAAGGACGGAACTGTCAAAATATTAAAAAGTCTTGCCTTAGTGCTAGGATAAAATTAATCCCAGACTAAACACAACTCAGTTCTCCCTAACAGAGATTAAAAGCAAAACCCAAAAAGGCCAACCTGTGCTGGAGTAACTAAAATAACTTGACTGTCCCAGAACAGAATAGAAGGCTATATATCTGGGCCCGTGAGATGGCTTCTCCGGGAAAGTAGCCTACAGATGAGCCTCACAGCCTGAATTTAACCCTTGGGACCCACATGGTAGAAGGAGAGGACCAACTCCCACAGTTTGTCCTCTGGCTGACACACACACACACACACACACACACACACACACACACACAATTTAACTTTCCAATGAACAGACATAAAAACATTGAAGACACAACAAAATAAAATGCCCAGCATCTTGAGGTTGGGGATTTAGCTCAGTGGTAGAGTGCTTGCCTAGCAAGCGCAAGGCCCTGGGTTCGGTCCTCAGCTCTGAAAAAATAAAAATAAAAATAAAAATAAAAAAGCCCAGTATCCAATCCAAAATTACGAAATCTAAAAAGAAATAGGAACATGTCATATGATGGAGAAAGCCAATCAAAATTCACCCATTAATTTTACAAATGTTAGAACTAGTAGACAAAGACATTAACAGCAGTTCAGAGCACTGGCTGCTCTTGCAGGGGACCCAGGTTCAATTCCTAGCACCCTGTGGTAGCTCACAACTGTCTCTGACTCTAGTTCTGGGGAACCTGATGCTCTCTTTTGGACCCCACAGGCACCAGGCACAAATGTGATGCACAAACGTACATTGAAGTAAAACACACGAACATATAAAAAAAATATTTTAAGTTACACAAA
Organism: Peromyscus aztecus; assembly: GCA_902168405.1. Taxonomy (NCBI): domain Eukaryota; kingdom Metazoa; phylum Chordata; class Mammalia; order Rodentia; family Cricetidae; genus Peromyscus; species Peromyscus aztecus. The sequence continues at coordinate 13,609 of CABHPQ010160309.1, read as the reverse complement.
TGTGGACTCTCTCAACAGATCTCATCATATTGCACTGTAATTTCTAGCCATGTTTGCTGTGGGTAACTGAAACCATGGAGAAAAAAAAAATGGCCAGTGAAGAGAGGCTCCTGTGGGTTAAATCTAAAAAAGGGTGATGAGGAAACATTAATACTAACCAAAAAGTAGACAGAGCTGTAGAACTCCAGGGCAGCAAAGTAGTGAAAGGAGACTTCAGTAGGTCTTAAACTTAGAAGGAGAGGCTGAGGGAGATGGCTCCGTGGATGAAGCGTTGACCACACAAGTGTGAGGGTCTTAGTTCAAATCCCCAGAACTCATTTAAAGCTGGACACAGTGCATGCCTGTAATCTCCATGCTCCGACAGTGAGCATTGGAAAGTGGAGACTCTCCAGAGGCTTGTGGGCCAGTTGTCCTATCTCATACAGTGGTGACCAGCAATGTGTCTCAAGGAAGGTGGAAGGTGAGGACCAACGCCCGAGGTGTTACATGCATACACACAGACACACACACACACACATTCACACACCATCCATGTACACAAATCAGACACACAACATTTAAAAAAATGTTTTTTTTCAAATTAAAGTAGCAGTTTCATCAGTTGACATAATAATCTTGTGTTTGTAGATGAAATAAAATGTTCAACATGCATGAAGGGGAAGGGAGCCTCGAGGGAAAACAGGCAAATCCACAAGCAGAGTCAGAACTGTTTAAACCCCTCTCGGAACAAATAGACTAAAACCAGTGAAGATGTCGAAGGCTAGAATAATACTATAATTGCACTTGACCTAATTGGCATTTCTAGAACACTCCACCCAGCAGGAGCAGAGCACAAATTCTTTGCAAATGTACGGAGAACATTTGCCAAGATTGGCTGTGTTCTGGGCCACAAAACTGGTCTCAATAAATTTTAAAGGATTCAGATCACACCAAGTTTGTTCAGTAACCGAAATGGAATTAAATGAGAAGTCAAGACTGAAAGACATCTGGGGAATCTCCAAGTATTTGGAAATCAAGAACGCTCCAGTGAGAGCGTGGACTTACCAGTCATCTGCCCCATAAGAATGTACACTCTGGAATTAAAGGGACGTCTAAAACTCAGTGCAGAGATAACTTTTTTGAAATGGTTGTCTGATTTCCTATTGATGGTGCTCTTGTCTGTTGTTTTTGGGGACAGGATTTCTCTGTGAAGACCAGGCTCTGTAGGCCAGGCCTGCCAGACCCACCACCCCCAACAATAGAGCTTTTCAACCTTTTATTTTATTTTGTTTTATTTTTATATTGATATGATATTTTGCCTGCATGTATCTCTTGTGTGCCACTTTCATGCCTGGTGCCCGTGGAGGCTAGAAGAAGGTGCAGGCTCCCCTGGAACTGGAGTTACATATGGCTGTGGGCCACTGTGTCCTATTGGGAATCTAACCTTGGTTTTCTGAAAGAGCAACGGGTACATTTAGCTAGTGAGCCATCTCCCCTGTCCCTTGTGGTGCTTTTAAGCAACTTGGGCAACAAGGGGCTTATTTCAGCTTATGTTTCCACGTCACAGTCAGTCATTGAGAGAAGACAAGGCAAGAGCTGAGGCAAAGACCATGGAGGAACACTGCTTACCAACTCACTCCCTCTGGTTTGCTCAGCTCTCTTTTTTGGTTTGTTTTGGTTTTGGCTTTGTTGTTGTTGTTGTTGTTCACAGGAAGCTTTCTCTGTGTAGCTTTTGAAGCCTTTTCTGGAACTCGCTTTACAGACCAGGCTAGCCTCGAACTCACAGACATCCACCTGCCTCTGCCTCCCGAGTGCTGGGATTAAAGACGTGCGCCACCACCGCCTGGCCAGCCTTCTTTCTTACACATCCCAGGCCAACCTGCCTAGGAAAGGTAACTCCTAAAGAGGGTTGGACCATCCAGCATCAATAATCAATTAAGAAAATGCCTCTCAGATGTGGCCACAGACTAGTCCAATCTGGGCAATTCTTCAGTTGAGGCTTCCTTCCCTTAGGTGATTCTTCATTTGGGTCAAGTTGACAACCAAGATTAGCTGTCATAAGTCCACCCTTGTTAACTTGACACACACACACACACACAAAATCACTTTTAAACCATACTTTTTCCTTTCTTATTTATCCTCAAGATAGTATGTAAATATTACAATATAAAACATAGTCTCCCCATGCTCCCTTCAACCCTGGGTTTTCCACATTAAAATATTCACTATTAGTAGTAGTTAAAGAAATACAAATCATAACCACAGTGGATTCTACTACATAGCTATGAGAATATCTAAAAAAAATTTTTTTTTATTTTGGTTTTTTTTGATAACAAGTTCTCTCTTTGTAGAACTCGATATTATACCTCCTGGCTGGCCTTGATCTCAGTCAGCGAGAATGTCTAAAGTTTAAAAAGATTCATCACGCCAAGTGCTGGTGAGGATGTGGAAACTGGGACTCCCAGACTATGCTGATAGGAATTTGTAGTCGTATAAGCTACCTGGAAGACAGTTGGTAGGCTCTTTTTTTTTTTTTTAATTAAGCGAGTAGATGAGGTGTGGCATGTCACTCAGACGTTTTGTTATTGCCTGACCTGTATGAGACTCTAGGTTCAGTCCCCAGCATTGAAAACAAGGCAAAGCAAAATAAAACTTGAATATATACCTACCATATGACCATTTCATCCGTAATATTTACTTAAAAAAACAAATAAGGTATACGCCGTGTGAAGACCTATATATGAGTATTCAGTGCAGCTGCTTGTTTTGTTTTGTGTACTGGGACTCAAACCTAAGGTCTTGTACATGCTACCACTGAACTGAATGTTCAGGCCCATAACAGCTTGTTTATATAGCGGTGTACCTTAGTTTTATATTCGGATGTGTGCAGTTTGCTACAAGTCAAGTTTGCCCAATAAAACTGGGAATAATGCAGTTGGGTTTGCAAACAAATTACAGGAAGCACTCAAGAGACTTAGGAAGGAGGATTACTCTATGTTCAAGGTCAGCCTAAGTTACATACAGTACATGACCTTGCTACAAAAATTCCATTATTAGTGAGGCACAATCTAGTAAACTTAACATTCAAATAATTAAAATTCCAAATAGACAGTTGAAACCAGAAGAGAAGTGGTAAAATTATGAAAGAAATAATCCTCCCCAGAATTGTAAGTGTTTCTAATCAAAGGGGTCACCAAGATGAATTCATAGACTCACCCCAGTCTACCTTATCATTAAGTACAAAAGCACACTGTTCAGAGAGAATCCTAAAACTATTAATTATAGGAAAATGAAATATCATTTGTGCACAATGGATCCAGAATCCTAGTAACATGGACCTCTCAACAATGATGAGGAGACTAGACTACAGTAGACCATTGTCTTCACACTCAGAACAAAATACTTATCTATATCTCTATGCCCAGCCAAGCTATCTATCAGTGTACTAATCATTAATGTAAGCCTCGTGGCCTTCAGGATGCTGCTAGAGGAGCTGTTTCACCAATGAGTAAAGACTGGGGTCGACTAGGGTCATCATGGGTGTGTCCAGTACAATCTGGGTCAAGGAAATGGAAACCCAGACAGCAGAAAGGTTCTATTGATTATGGAACAGGAAGAGCCCACTATGGGGTTTGTTTTAATAACCCTCTAGGACAATGGTGCCAGAAGGCTGGCACCAAAGAAAATTAATCTTTTTCTTGAATGCATTAAGAGATGAGTTAGAGGCCTGGAGCGATGACTCAGTGAGACCTGAATTTAGCTCCCCAGCACTAAACATTAAAGCAGAGCAGGAGCTGAATCCAAGCACTGAGGAAGCAGAGAGACGAGGAATTGATCCCTGGCCAGCCAGGCTAACCCGATCATCATGCTGCAGGTGTGGTGAGAGACCCTGTTTCAGAAAGTAAGATGGTGAGGAAGAAACCTGAAGTGGACATCTCTACAGGCACATAGTATACACACAGAACAGTGTTTGGGCAGGCAGACCTTAGTCCTCTCAGAAAACGTGATTTATAGAGATGGTCTTGCTGTACATATTTACATAAACCTAATCCAGCCTGACCTAAGGTAGTTCTGTAGTTAGAGACACAAGAGGCCAGACATGGGGAATATAGAGCGCTCAATCCTCCATATCTACGTTAGAATGCTCGTAGACAAAACCTGAATCTGCAAGGCTTTGTAACCGGAGGAAGAGGATGGTATCTTAGGGTTTCTGTTGCTGTGAAGAGACACTATGACCATGGCAACTCTTATAAAGAAAATTATTTGATTACGGCTGGCTTACAGTTTCAGAGATTTAGTCCATTATCACAGTGGTGGGAAACACGGCAACATGCAGGCAGATATGGTGCTGGAGAAGGAGCCAAGAGTTCTACATCTGGATTAGTGGGTAGCAGGAAGAGAGAGTGAGCCACTGGGCCTGGCTTGAGCTTCTGAAACCTCAAAGTCCAACCCCACTGGCACACTTCCTCCAAGAAGGCCATACCTACTCCATCAAGACCTCCATGTCCTAATCCTTTCAAGTAATGCCACTCCCTATGAGCCCTATGGGGCCATTTTTATTCAAACCATCCCAGAAGGGAACAGCCAAGAAGAGCTAATGGTGTCTTCCTCTTGGGAGCAGCAGTGCTCTTGGGGTAGGCAGCACATAATTTTTTATAATAAGCCTTTGGGAATGATGTAGGCTTTTAAGCCAAATACATGATTCATTTTGGCAAAAATTAAATTTGAAAGAAAAAGGATTGATCGTCTTGTTCCCTTACTGTTTCTTCTCTTCCCCCTGCTTAGTGCTAAGGATTGAACCCTGGTCTTCATGCATAAATATGAGCTGTGCCAGTCAACTACACTCCTAGCCCCTCTCCTTATTTTTAAAAAACATTGTATATGTGAGCAAAAAACTTGAGTCATGATTTGTGGCTGAGTTAAATAGAGTTGGTCCTCCGTTTTCCCTGTTGTCTCCCTCTGGCATCCACCCACAGAAGGGTGGTCTCATAATGCTTTCCCCAGCAGTATTGTGGGTATCAAGGAAGCCAGTTAAAGTTGGGAGGATTGGGACAGATAGTACCATGGGTAAAGGCTCTTGCCGCCAAGCCTGATGACCCGAGTTTGGTGCCCAAAACCCATGTAATGGGAGGAGAGAATTGATCCCTGCAAGTTGTTCTCTGCCCTCCACATATGTGCCATGGCACACCGCATACACGCACACATACATACATAATAGGAGAGAGAGCACATCCCCAGTCAGTAGCATCCCCCACCTTATCCCTTACGTGCCCTTAAAATAGGAAGCAATGTTCTGTTTATGCAAGTAAGACACTGAGATGTTTTTCAGCCCAGGATTTGGGGAAAGTTAAAATAGGGAGGAAAATATGTTGGCATTCTCCCTGTGGCATAGAAGGGCTGGATGTGATAAAAACAGGGTTATAGTTCCGTACTGAGGAGGCTGAGGCAGGAAGATTGTGAGCTCAAAGCTAGCCAGGGCTAGACAGTAAGATCCTGTCTATTAAAGATACATGGATGGATTGATGGATGGATGGATGGATGGATGGATGGATGGATGGATGGGTGGATGGATGGGTGGGTAGATGTGTGTGTGTGTGTGTGTGTGTGAGAGAGAGAGAGAGAGAGAGAGAGAGAGAGAGAGAGAGAGAGAGAGTGGGAGTCAGTTCTAGACTCAGAATAGTGTCCTGAAATGAAGGCTCCAGAGCAGTGCAGACCTCCGTCATCTTTCCCAGGTAAGATGGACTGTAGGTGGTCCTCTGATCCAGCAGTGTTGGCTAGCCAAGCTTCCAGTTGGTAGACACGGTCTGAGGCCTCCCACCCCTCCCCCGGCTCCTCCTCTCCACCAGGCTTCCACATAAACCCCACCCCCCAGCTCCATGAACAGCATCCAGGAAGATTCCAAGAGTGTAGGACCTCTGTCTGCCCTCCTGTTAAGTTTACCCACTTTGCAGCTTTTAATCTCCAAGGGGGAGCTTTGCAGCAGTCTGGAGGAAAGAAATGTTAAACTGGTCAGATGCGGCTCCCTGGTACAGTGCTCGCCTGGCATGTGTGAGGCCCTGAGCTCAGCACAGCAGGAGGGAAAAACAGTAAACTTCCTAGCGGAAACAGTGCCCATCACCCCACCCTTCCTTCCAGCTCCTTCTCTTCCCTCCCCTCACAGGATGGTCATTCATTGACCAAGATCTCTGTTAATGTTCGGGGGAGGAGCTCCGCTCCACAGGAACCTGTTATTAAATCCATTTGTTTCACTGGAGCTCACAGACAGTCTCAGGGTGTGCCACCTGCAGATCAAATGGCCGGTGGATGGGTATGGTGCCAAATGGCAGGAGAGACCCACAAGTGTGGAGAGGTGGACAGAGGCGTTTTTGATCCATGCAGCTCTGCTGGTCCTGAGTACAGCAGTCTCCATGTCAACACTGGAGCTCAGTTTAGGATCATGCTTCATTCTGATTTATAGTTAATGTTTCTGTAGGGCTCTGGATTGATCAGAGCTGCCCCCGTTGGCTTGAATATTTTGCATCTGGGCTCTTGAGATTAGCTTGGATTTGACTGTGGTGACTAGAAACTATAAAGGTATGGAGTTGGAGGTGGAGGTAGTGGCACAAGCCTTTAATCCCAGCACTCAGGAGGCAGAGACAGGCAGATCTCTGTGAGTTCAAGGTCAGCCTGGTCTACACAGTGAGTTCCAGAACAGCCAGGGCTGTACAGCGAAACTCTGTCGGGGTTGGGAGGGGCAGGAGGAGGAGTATGGAGTTGAGTTACACCCTCTGCTGAGAGTGACTTTAAGTTAACCAGTAATGCAAGAAAAATTAGGGAAATATCTCAAACCTAATAATTCCTGTTTGTCTCTGTAAAAGAAATACAGTCTTAGATCAGATTTCCTTTTGCATTTCCTGTTTCTGTCTTGCCATAAGTAACCGTCTTATTTTTTTTTCTATTTAATTTATTGTTATTTGTGTGTATGTGTGTATGTGTGTGTGTGTAAGTGAGAGTGTGTCTGTGTGAGAGAGGGGTGGAGGAAGGAGAGGGGGGGGGAATCACATAGGTCATGGCACACACGTGAAGGTCAGAGCACAACCTGAAGAAGTCATGTCTCTCCTACCTTTACATGGTCTAGGGATAAAACGCAGGCCGTCAGGCCATCACAGCAAGGCAGATGCCTTTCCACCTGCTGGGCTCTCCCTGGCTGCTCATTGCTTATTTCACAGGTAATGATAAAACAACAAAGTGAGTCCTGGGTCCTGGTTGCCTGACTGGAGTCTCTTCTTACTTTATCTCATTTTAATTTCAAAACAGAGTCCATAGTGTAGACACTGTCACACTGTTCTTACAGATGACCGATGAGGGCTCAGTGAGCTAGCTGCCCAAGGGCCATGCCTCTCTCTGTGAAACGGAAGTCCTGACCTGGTTCCCACAGTTACCCACCCCTCTCAGACTGCTGACCCACCTAGAACCAAGGTCTTTGCAGATCCTCCTGATCGGTACCAAGAGCATGGCACAGCTGCCCTGAGCATCCCTGCATCTATCTCTGCATCTGTATAGGGATGGAGGAAAGACTGTTAGCCTCCAACTACTCAGGGCTGCTGAGGAGTCAGGAACGATGGTGAGGGTGACATGAGCCAAGACGAAAAGGCTCTCTATAGTGACCCAGGGGACATCTGAAGAGCCACACGTAAATGGTTCCACACCTGTATACTAGTGATCGCTGTGTGTCTCTCAGGGAATAGAATGAATAGAACAGAGCATGGGAGCGATGAAGGACCAGTTAGCTAGCTAAGGCCTTGTCTTAGAACTCTCTTCCTTGAGTTTTGCTAACCTTCTAGAACACTGATCCTCAACCTTCCTAACGCTGCAACCCTTTAATACAGTTCCTCATGTTGTGGTGACACCCCCCCCACCATAAGATTATTTCATTGCTACTTTCTAACTGCAATTTTGTTACTGTTATGAATCGTAATATAAATATCTGATACGCAGGATATCTGATACAGCAACCCCAAAGGGGTCATGACCCACAGGATGAGAACCACTGCTCTAGACTTAGTTAGCAAGGCGACATTCCAGCTATAACTATAATTCCTTCAGCTTCCCAAAGATTTTGTGTGCATGTGTGATTGGGGGAGGCGAGAGGGTCAAAACTGCGGCCTCAAGTATGCTAGGTCAGCACTCTGCCACTGAGTCCCATCCCCAGCCCAGATAATTTTCACTGAATAGGTAGGTAATTCTTGAGTGACATCATGCAGATGAGAACTGTTTGCAGACTTCAAGTGGGTAGCAGTAATCCACGTTTGAGCAGCAGGGAAGATCTGGGTAGCTATTCTATCCATACAGATGTTCGTGTTTCACAGTCAGAAGGTATTGTGACTCCATGCTATGTCTTCTTTCTAAAGATGATCTTTGTAAAGGTGGTCCTGGTTGTCCTAGAGCTCACTCCGTAGACCAGGCTGGCCTCATATTCACAGAGACCTGCCTACCTCTGCCTCCCAAGTGCTGGGATTAAAAGTATCCATCACCATGCCTGGCTGTTAACACCAGTCTTAAACAGACATTAACTTTGTGTGTACATTTTGTCTACATGTATGACTATGCACCACATACATGCTCGGTGCTCATGGAGGCCAGAAGAGGGCATCGGATCCCCTGGAACTGGAGGTCTAGACAGCTGTGAGTTACCCAGCTCCTCAGGCTTAGCGGCGAGACCCACCGAGCCATCCCGTCAGCCCTAATGTACATTTCTAAACATTGTTGATGGAAAGTGTGGTTTCTCATGGTCAGGAAAGATTTGGGAGATTAGCTGTCATTAAAATCAGGGTCATGAAGACAAAAAGATTTTTTCAGCCTTTGCACAAGAGCCCATTAATGTGACATGACAAAAACGTAGATTTAGTGTCTCTTTGGTTATTTTAAGCAGGAGCACACAGTTAGCACAGAGCCCCACTGACCCCGGGCCTGTGGCCAGAGGTCAATTCCCAGGGGCTCTCCATTTATCTTTCTTCCCTCTGTGGTGCTTTCTGGAGTCTGGTCTGGGAGCTGCACTCTGGGGGCAGCCTCGGTGCGAGTGTGCACGGTCTGGGTAACAGAGCTCCTCCATACTGTGCTTCCTCAGCAGGGAAAAGTGAAGGCGGCTGTTTATTCACAGGTCTGGGAGTCCCTCACTCTCCAGACCCTGTGGTTTCTTGTCTGCTGTCCCTTATCCCAAATAAGTAGTCTCAGTTCTCAGAAGTGATTACTGCATCGCTGGAAAGGAATGTGGGAATCTGCCACTCCACCCCTGTCTCTCCCACTTCAGTGAAACGGGCGGAAAGGGGAAGACAGGCAGCTCTCGCTTCCTGTCGCTTACTATCTTGGCTAGTTTTTTTGTCCCAACATTGTGACAGAATTGGAAAGACCAGAAGACACGTGGCCACCCATACCTCTGACTCTAGGACCCACAGGCTCACATTCTGCCTTGGTCCTCCATCATCTGAAAGTGCCTATGGGGAGTAAAATGTTCCCGTTTATAGAAGGAGCGTGTTAACAAGCAGGAGGTGACGAGAGGTTCTCCTCATTTACGTTCGACTCTGTGATTGGTAGCTTTGTCACATGGCCCTGAATGCACTTACTCTAAAAGGTTTTCTCACGTTCCGTCACCTCGCGTGACTCTAAGCTTTGCCCGCTGTTAGTCAGTAGAGTGGCAGCCTCAGGAAAAGCTACCATCGAGTCTTCGTGGGTCCCTCCATGCAAGTGATGCCTTTGACTCAGAGGCAGAGCAGTGTCGCTGTGGCCAACATGACCCATCCTTTCTTCAGTTAGCCTAGTGTCGACTCTGAATCTGGAGCCCACACAGACCATAGAGGCACCTTCTGGAAGTGCCACGGAGTGCCTCAGGTGCGCGTTCAGAGTGTGCTTTACAGAGAAGTTACTATTGGAACCCTCTGTGCATTGCTGCCCAGACGCCTGCAGACATAGGTGAATGAAACATGCTTGCTGTCCCAGCACAAGCAGTAAGCATGGCTTTCTTTCCATGGCCTCCTTCTGTCGGTAGAGGAGCACAGTAGTAACCAGAGCAACATCGACTCCATGCTAGCAGCCTGCCTGCCTTTTAAGAAGGTAAGCTTTATAGTACAGCAGGTCCCCAGCCACTAAGTCAGATGCCAGAGCTTACACTCAGTTCACTGTTTGAGATCCAGAATGGGATTGCCCACTTGTGTGTGTAGCATGAGTCTTAAAGAGTCTTATTAACAAAAACAAACCCAGAGCCAGATATTGGGGTGAACACTGGAAGATCAGAGAGCCAGAACAAGCCACAGCTATCTCACCTCGCCGGATCCTCAGCTGGTCTTGCTTCCTCAGACTGGAGGCCTCTATGTCCTCATATCCAAATGACTCTCAGCTGAACTGCTGCTAGAAGTCTGAATGCTTAACCAGCCAAATGCTTCTCCAGGCCAAAATGCTTACCCAGGCCAAATGCCTCAAGTTTCTGGTCCTCACACCTTATATACCTTTCTGCTTTCTACCACCACTCCCTGGGATTGAAGGCTTGCTTTCTGGGATTAAAGTCGTGAGTCACCATGCTTGGGTGTATCCTTGAACACATGGATTTCTGCCTCTGGAATGCTAGGATTAAAGGCGTGTGCTACCACTGCCTAACCTTTGTTTAATATTGTGGTTGTTCCATCTCTGACCCCAGATAAGTTTATTAAGGTACACAATAATTTGGGGAACACAATACCACCACATGTGTGTGACAAATGGGGGCCCGTGAGACACCTGTGCTACAGTCCTATGTAGGTAGCAACCATGTCCATGTCCTGGACCAGCTAGCACCACACTGTTGTGCCTTCTTCTTTCTCTGCCTCAGCCTCCTCCACTGCCACACTCCAGAGCCAGCAGAGCAGGGAGTGGTCAGTGAGGTTGTAGGGGATTGGCTCCCCACCTGGGCAGCAGATAAACAGGAGATAGCACTGAGGTGTTATAACCTCTTATGAGCTGATAGGAAACAAAGAGGGACTGTGGGCACCATGTGAGACACGATTTCCAAGTCATGGTATGTATCTGTGTCCCCTGAGGACTTGCTGTGCTCCTAGGGTGCTGCTGCTCTGCCCTGGCTGAGTGAGAAGAGTCCCTAAACAGGGTTAGGTGTGGGAGAGGGGAGCAGGGGGTGAGAACTGTATTCCACCTTATGTGTTCTCTGCAAAGAACTGAGGGGGGATGGGCAGAAGCAGGACAGTGAGTGCTAACCCATCACTGCGTGGAGACAGTGATGAAGAGTGCTGGGGACAGGGACAGGCTAGATGGCCTCTGAAGAGCCGGAAACCAGATGTCACCTCTGCCGGATGGATGGATGCATGCATGCATGCATGGATGCATGGATGGATGGATGCATGCATGCATACATGCATGGATGGATGCATGGATGCATGGATGGATGGATGCATGCATGCATGCATGGATGCAGTTGGAAGACATGTGCCTGTTATAGCCCAGCAGGAAATCCCGAATCCCCTCATCCTGGGAACAGTGTGTTAGCGGGGTACCTGCCTGCTCTCTTGGTACACTAGGGCCTTCTGCGGCAGGGGACAAGGTGACAGGGCTGAAGGTCTCCGCTCAGCAAAGCAGTGAAGGGCCAGGCCCTGCCCCGAGCTAGCCATGCCCGCCAGCACTTACCTTGGTAACTTAATATCCCTCTCGTCTTGCCAGACAGGGTGGCCCCTGCCTGTGATCTGAGGACTTGGGAGATAAGTCACAGGAAGGTCAGGAGTTCAAGGTCAGCCTGAGCTATGTGAGACCCTATTTGGAAAAAAACAAAACAAAACAAAAAAAACCAAAAACAAAACAGGCCACAGTACTCCTCACCCCCACCTTGCCAAAATCAATAAAGTGAGGAGAAAGCAAGGTGCTAGAAGCTGGATCAAGCTGTCTGTCATCTGTAAAATACACAGTGTCATTCCAAGGCAGTGATACGGAAACGTGTAACATCGCAAAGTCCAAAGTTGTGTGGTGCCTATTACCCGTGCAACCTTGGACATGTAACTTCCCCTCTCTGGATCTCACTACCCTTCCCCATGTGCCATGGAAATAGTAGAGATGCCTCTCGTGGAGGTTGCTAAGAGAATACAATGGGTAATGCACTCAGCTCTATACCCAGCGCAAAGCGTCACTCAACACAGGAGTTCATGTTGGAAGGGAAGCCAGATGCCAGGTAACTAGAGGGAGGGGTCTGCACCGCACCCACAGGCTTTTTGCTTCTTCGTCATCGTGCTTGGGGAGGAGGCAACACCAACCCCAAGCCAGAGGGGCTGGTCTCAGGTTCTGTATGCAAATCTGACTCAGAAGAGAAGCTTTGGAAGTCAGTGGTGGTTACTGTGTCCTGTGGGGACCACCGGGGAGGGTGAATGGGCTGCATTTCCGGGGAGGTGACGTGTGCTTTCTGTATTGGGTCGGTTTCCTTGCAGAGTGAAGGGGGGGGTGGGGGACAAACCAACATGGCTGCCTGTGTCCCTAACCTAATGCGATATGGGGCTGTCGTGAATCGTGTGGTTGGTTTCTGTCTTCAAGGGAACTGTGCCGTGATTGATCACTCGGTGGACTGAGCTCACGAGCGATGTTTTGTCTTCTCTTCCAGATGAGCACGATGCCAGGACTGCCCACTCGGCCCTGCTTTTACGATATAGACCTTGACACCGAAACAGAGCAAGTCAAAGGCTTGTTCTGATGGAACGATGCTCGCTCAGGACCTGAGCCAGGTGGGCAGCTGTGATTTGGATCTTGTTATCAACTCTTTCTTGTGTTGTTTTCCTCGTGTTTATTGTAAGTGTGCTCAAATAAGTCAGTTGTTTCCTAGGTCGCTCCAAGTTATACCTAATAGCTGCCTGTGACTTGGGTCCCCTCCCCAAAGTGGTCATGCCCCCAGTGTACCTGGACTTGAGTTCAGTAGAAGTTAGATCGTACATTCTCCTGTTATGGACTTAATTGGAGTGCTTCTTGTCTCGTGACAAAGGCTAGTGTCGGCCGTCATTTAAGACTAGCTTCCTCCCTTACTACCGCACATCTCGGTACAGAGTTACAGTTGTGTTAAAGAAGCCTTGGGTTTATTTCCCAGGGCTGCCGTAACGAAGTGCCATGGACGCGTGGGGTTAGAACAGAGCTGTGTCCTGCTGTCCTACAGACTTGAAGTTCAGGGTCAGGGTATCCGTTGAGCGGGTGTCCTGCTCCCTCCGAGGGAGGCCATGGCGTATTCACCACCACGTATCATGTCCCCACCATCTCTGCCTCTTCAGTTTTCTCTTCCTTCTCCCTCTGTGCTTCCGCCCTTCTGGGGTCTTCTCTTTTTCTCTTTTTTCTTTTTCAGTTTGTGTGTGCGTGTGTCGTTGGTGGTGGTCTTCAGATTTTGGATTATTTTTGGTTTTTTTGAGATGAGAGCTCACTAACTAGCCCAGGCTGGCCTTGAACTCGTGATCCTCCTGCCTCACCCACCCAACTGCTAGGCTTATGAGTATCCACCACCATACCTAGCACTTTGTCCTCTCCCACTGAGAACCCCAGGCAATTCGATTCAGGCTCAGATAAAGACATCATCTTAACTTGATTACTCTGCCAAAGGCCCTGCTTCCAAAGGCAGTCATGGAGTCCCTGTCACAGGTGCCCAGGG